>SCDS01000679.1:0-27284 GCA_004149465.1 Drosophila nigromelanica
ACTTCAAACTTTCATAACTTTGTCAAAACTGAACCGATTTTCATGTTTGATGGCATTTTGGTCATGTTTTGTCATCTAGCTTAGTTCTGCATTTAAAATTTATGCATTTTTGAAAATAAAATTTTTTCATTTTTTTTTTGTGAAAATATCTTTTTAATGGATTGTGTTTGCCTTTTTAATGGATTGTATTTGCCACAATTATTTAGAGATTATTTCTGCATTGCACAAAAATTGCCTGACTGTATGTGTTATTACACTGTGAACGAGTATTGCTCTATCGGTTACACCCGACTGCAACGTACTTACTTGTTAAGTTCTTTATTCTGCAATTAAATAAAAATAAAATTGTTAGCTTTAAATGCATCTTAAAACATTACTTAAAATATGTACTAACTGTAAAAACGGGCTTTGCACTTTACAATCCGTTTTTCTTTAAGTTTGAACTATAATTTTCCACAAAAATAATTAAACCAAATATAAATGATTTTATAATTACAATTTAATGTCATGTTCTGCGCTCTATATATCAGATTACGTTGATAATTAAAGTTGCCCAATGTTTGCTTTCAACTCTGCAGCAAGTGGATCAATCGCTTGACTCAACTGACCCTTTGGGCACCCAAACCGAACCGCCCCAACCTCCAAATAAATTGAAGACTTAGGTGGTGCCTGTAGCTCACCGCTCGCTTGAAGTTGCCCGCCCCTTGCGCACATCTGGCACCTCCCCCTTTCCACAACACTTTCTTTAAGGGCTCATAGTGCAGGTAGCTCAAGTGCTGTTCGAACTTTGAAATTGCTCTTCGGTTATTCGAGCTATGCAACCGCAGACAGCAATTAATCAAAGTGTGTGTGTGTGCGTGCGTGTGTATAGTTGAGAGCATGGTCGGGGAAAGGGGTAGGGGAATTTGCTTAATGCAGCAGCAACATCATTTCAAGTCAGTTGCTGCACAATTTTCGTAGCTCGAATTTGAGATGTATCTCAAATCAAATTCACAGCTGAGGTGTTGCCTGAAATTCAAAATGAAATTCAAAACAAGAATGTTGTAACCGACTCTGCAACACTTGTTCACAGAATAGTAGCTTTCAACAGTGGAAAACGGTTCTACCTCTAAGATAGTGAGTGATATGGATTTTCGAACTTAACAAATCGCTAAGATAAATCCGCAAAAGATTTAAATAGGGTCTTTAGTACACGGTATAAATAAAATAGATGTATCTAACTTTGAAACTGAGGGAGATATATAGAAAAATCGAACTGCCACGCCCTCTGGAACTTTGGTCTAAACTCTAATTTCAATAACGGGACACCAAGACGGACATTGCACAAACCCAATATACTCATTTCACTCTGTGAACGAGCAAAATGAATTTCAAAATGCAGTTAGCCACTTGCTGCTTGCCACTTGCCACTTACTGCTTATTTACAATATAGCCTCAAATGAAGTCGCACACACTCACACACACACACACTTACACTCATATAACAGCTTAACAAGTTACGCACAATTGCGCAGACACCCGCACCGAAGACCCCGACGAACTGAGACTCAGACGGAACCGTAGTCGGTGGCAGAGGTGAAGAAGCCAACAATAGCAATTATTAACCATCCAGCAATTGAGAAATTCCCACAGTCGGCGAGCGTTCAACCCTCCACACATGAAAAGCGTCGTCCCCCCCCCTTCTCCATCCAGTTCGCTTGATAAAACAACAGCAACAGCTGTGCAAGCGCCGAGCGTTGAAGGCGGGTTCGGTGGGGTCAGGAAGTGGCCAGGAACTTGTTGAGCTGGACGCAGGCGACGATTCGCTGGCGTGCTGCTTCGCTGACTTCTGAAGGGTATAAATCGAGGGTTGCGCCGGCCCGAGTTTCCCGGCAGAGGGTTCTAGCATGTCTCAAGCCAAGCAAATGAAAGGCAGCATTGTCCCCGTCATCAGACGAGCTGGAGCTCGTCGGCATTAAGACAGAAATAACCTGTTAGCAACAACAACAACACCTGGCAAAGGAGAGAAAACTCCCGCTGTCCCACAACCCAAGTCCTTCAATTGCTACTCTGAGATTTGGCAACAGAAACAATAAACAAAATCAAATTTCTACAAACAAAACAAAACAACAAAAAAGGGTCACCAGGTGTATAAACAAGTGGAATTTCTGCGTTGGAATAACAACTGTCAAGGGTTGCCACTTGCAGAGTTGCCCCATGCACACTGAAAGTGCGGTGGGTGTCGCGGGTCGCTACTGAGGACCAATTAATTGCAGCCAAGCCTTTGCAGGGTTTCCCCAGCCAGGCACACAAGGTTCACATAAAGTGAAGCCTCTGGAGTTATGTAGTTCGAAAAGCTGTTTTCACAGTAACAAGAAAATGTAAGATGATACTGCCCCAGGGGCATAAAGATGATGATGATGATATTACCGAGATATAATGAAAGTTTGTTAACTTTAATTTTGCTTTTAAATCTAGCCATATATATTTTATATTTTCATAAAAGCACAATTTCGGGATATATTAAAAATCGTCTGAACCATTTTTGATTTTATCTTATCTTTATATTCATGTTCTGTACCGATTGCACTGTATTAAAAATTAAAGACATAGTATATTATGTTATAGGTATGTAAAAACTAATATCTATTTTGGTCTCTTTTTGTAGCATGCTTTTTAATTTAATTTTTAATTTTTTCAAATTAAAGTATATTTTATTTAAAATAATAAATATTTTCGAATTTATTCCTTTGAATTTTTTGATGCACTTCGGCCCCGTGTGAAACGTTTAAGGATGCCACAAAAAAGGAAGGGGAAATCGAACGCTCTCAAGAGAATACGTGCATTTGAGCGACGGAATTCGTGTGATTTCCCATTTATTATGTATTACTGGAAACGTAAAAACATATAAATCATACATAAATAACTAATGCATATGAAAAAAATATGTTATTTGCATTTTTTAATTCAATGAAATACTAAAAATGTTCGCATATGTTAAAAAATTTTTTTATTCAGACAGCAATGTTTGCGTTCATAAAAATATACTTAAAAGTATGTGCAAGATAAATGTGTGGGAATTATGTAGTGAGAATTGACTCTAAAAATAGTTTTTATGTTTTCATAAATAGTATTCATAAATAGTAGTTATATTAAAACAATTGTGCTAAGAAAAATATATTTTTTTATTATAACAAAAATAGCATAAATTAAATTCCAGAAAACTGAAAATTCTTCCACATATTTTGAAAAAGTATAAAAAAAGAAAAATATTTTTATCCATCTTATCTCAAAAATGAAATTAAAAAAAAAATAAATGATAAACTAAGAAATTTTTTTTATTTATTTTTTATAAAGCTAGCTTAAAAGCTTAAAATTCATTGTTGTGGAAGCAAGGTTTGGCTGCTGGAGTCTTAAGAAAATTAGAAAATAATTTAAAGCAATTATTTTATTATAATTTATTCCTTATTATTCCTTATTATTATCAAAAATAAATTTTATCTTATTAAACGTCAGACTTCTCAATATTAAGAAGAAGTAATTTATGATATTTATGATTATTTTTAATGTTTGTTAATTGTATTTGAAAATCAGATTTCATAATTTCACACAAAACTGCAGGCGCTTGGAAAAGCATTTTATAAAATCTAACCCAATCAGAATATTAGATAGAAAAGACGTTTGAAATCAGTAGATCTAAAAATTCTAATTTCGTTGCTATTAAAAAACCATCAAGGTCAACGATTTTTGGGCTGCAGCAACTATGTGCCCAGAAATTGGGCTCAGAGCATACACGCAATTGCCATTAGCTACAACTGAGACGCCCCACCCCCCGCGCCAACTCTCACCCTTTTAAAGCGCTGGCAACATCTTCCACTTAAGGCAAACGACAAACTTCCTTTTTTTTTTGGTCTTTCTCTCTTATAATAATAATAACAAGTGAAAAGGGTGGAGAGCGATGGTGAGATGGAGGGCTGGCAGCTCGTAATTATCAGCATGATAGCAAAATTTGTAGACCGATAATTATTTTCCCACTATTTTCAGTTGAGGTTGAGGTTGAGTCAGTGTCAGGCAGGCAGGAACTCAATGCCATACAATATAATTAATAACATGAAAAATACATAATGAAATTATTATCTTACCGTAATGTGAAATGATTATCGCGTGCATGTGTGCGTGTGTGTGAGTGTGTGTGATGTAGTGTGTGAAGAGCGGAAAAGACAATGGCAGCGACTCAACTTGAACTCAAGCGACTTTAACGCGCATCGAAATGCCATTTGATGATGGGCTCACAACGGAGCGGCGAGGGTGAGTTAGGAGTTGTTAGGGATAGGTCAGTGCCAGGGCCCCGTCGTCTTATGCAAAGCGTTGGCGTCTGCTCCGAGGCGCAACCGAAGCGTAACGCGTGACGCGACTTTGAAACGGTTTCCAGTTCCCAGTTTCAAGTTGCAAGTTGCAAGGTGATTGGTGGTTGCACTTCCAGCTCCGAAACCGAACTACAATTCCAAAACACTCTATACACTAGAAGACAAATTACATTTTATCAGGTTTTACTTAAAAACGCTAACAAAAATTGGAATTAATTGCAAAATACTTAATTCAAGATTTTGATACTTCAAATAATCAATTAAATGTTTCCAATTCCAATTTCAGATTGAAAATTTAAAAATAAAACTGCCTTCAATTACATTTTTCTTCTCAGTGAGAAACTTCAAACATTCGAGCATTTCATTTTGTTTCTGTCAGTGTAACATCTTCTATCTGTTGTCTGTCCGGTGCTGTCCGCTCAGGTGGGCAGTTTCAATTTCTGATGACTGGCTGAGCGCCTCGCAGTTATGTCAGAGGTTGCGGCTTCTTCAGCCAAGCGGAAGTTGATTTATTTCCCTCTACGCTGCGGTGAGAGAATTTTCACAAAAGTGTTGCATTGTTTCCACCTACACCCAAAAAAATAAGAGAGAAGTTAAAGTAAAAATGGAGGAAAAAAAGGTAAGAATCGCTAAAGAAACCAGTTGGAAACTCGCTCGTTTCTTATATTTACCATAATTTGAGGCCTTCAAGACCGTAAGGGAAATTGTTGAAGCATAACTTTTGCGTTTGGGACTCATATAAAATTAAGAAATATTTGTAATAATTAGCTCAAGCCAGCTTTTTTCATCCCCTTTGTATTCGCACTTTCGTTACTTTATTTGGGATTAGTTCCTCTGGCAATTTAAATTTTAATTTCAATTTCATTTCGTGCACAAAAGGAAACCGCAAAAAGGTAGCTGAACAAAGTTGAAAAATTATTAAAAACTAAAAATATTCTTCTTGTTGTTGCCATCTTTTGTCATCAAGTTGCAAATTTTTGCGTATTGGCTATCGAAATAAAAGGAAGTAACTACGGGTGCCTTGACAAGAAAATACCCTCTAAACTTATTTACTTATTTCTTTTCATTTTGCTTTTCTGTGATCCAAGTAGTGAGATTTCTTATCTATGTCTTATATAATGATTTAATCATGATAATTCCTTTATATGCATTGGGTTTTTTATTTAGAAATTCAAGAACTATAAAACTAAAATTAAACTTAAATGCTAAGTGTCAAAGAATATTTTATGATTTAGTTTATCGATAAGCTTTTGTTTAATACATCATTCTTTACAGATTAAGGCTAGGACAAATTTTTGTGATATATTTGAACTCAACTCTCAAACATATAAATTATTCACGCCATTTGGGGCCCACAATGAATGGATCTTACTGGAATTTGGTTGTTGGAAGAAAACACATTAAGCTAATTAGATAGGCCCCTTCCTTTCAGCTTCTATGTTATAGTGAAACCTTTATAAATATTTAGAAAATGTATATAGATATAAATCTTCTATTGAGCTTTCTTAAATAGAGAAATGTTATTAATTATGTTTTATGTCGACTCAACTTTAGCAGCTGATATAGATAAATATATAAATTAAAGGACTCTTTTAGTAAGCCTTTTTCCTTTTCAGCGACTACAGGGTATTCACATTGAAACAGCAGCTACAAATTGAACTTGCATCGTGCAATTGGCCAATTCTTTGATTGGCCTGGCCTACTGCAGCAACTGGCACTCACCTCCCTCACCCACCCCTTTGGAGTTTCAAGCATTGCATTTCACTTGGCATTCGGAAATTCATTTAGCTGCTGCTGCTGCTGCTGCTCTTCTCCGGTGTTTTTTTCATTGCTCCATTATACTTTAGCATTTTCCTTTTATATATTTTTTGTATAAGCATTTTTCAATCGCATTTCGATGCGCATTTTCATTTGGGGTCAAGAAAAATCCATTAGCAGTCAGTGGAAGTTAAATGGAATCCATTAGCTGCTACCGGAGAAGTTGCCTTTCCATCTGTTGTTGTTGCTGTTGCTTCTGTTGTTGTTATTCGTTTGCTGTTGTTGTTGTGTAGGTGGTGTTTGCCGCTGCTGCTATTCCAGCAAATTGTAATACAGCTTGTGCCGGCCTAGTGGCCCTGGCAAAAGTAAAAGGTATAGAGCTAGAAGTCGGCCAGGCCAAAAAAAAAAAGAAAAGTGAAAGAATCGCGCTTAATGCTCACGCAATAGCCAAACGTCTTACTGAAACCTCCAGACCCTATACCAACGCCATTTGAGGCGGGTTTTGGCAATTAAATTCATCAGATTTGGGAAAACCCAAATAAAACCAATTTTTTAGCTGAATAACCCTAAACCGAATACGCTTTGCATCAGTTGCAAACCTTCGTGATCTTGATATATTTATATTTATTTATTTTTGTATACTCGTTCATGAAGTGCAAAGAGTATATTGGTTTTGTGCAATGTCGTATGAACGCAAATTTTTTAGCCGCTGTTGAAGCGCGAGAATTAAAATTTTGGATATATACTCGTGTGTACCCGCGTCACCTGTAACATCTAAAATCGCATATCGATAAAGTCCACAATTTGAAAGCTAGAGCTGGTGACCTCCCCTAAAGATTGATATCCCGGCCCACGCCGGATAAAATCTATACATCTGCACCAGTTTTCGAGCTAGATTCATAACATTTTTGCAGACAGATTACTGATGACCTCCTCAAACAAATTTTTTGGATGTTTATGTTTAAAGTATTACGAAGTTTTTTTGACGCCTGTTTTGCTGCATTCAAATTGAAACTTTCGTGTAATAAAATATTATTTTAAATTTTTGATAAGTGCTTGAAAGTATGTTACATAAATTTTAATTTTAGTCCATGAATAGGACACTTAGATCATATTCGTTAGGTGTGCTAAAATACCATTTGCCAAAGTTAGAGTATGCTATATAAACTGTAACTTCATTAAGGTGGGGATGGTGTTAAGAAACTAAACGAAAATTAATAAATTTGAAGAAAATTCAATTTAGACTGAAATCTGAAGCAAAATAATTATTAAGAAAAATCACAACGATCACATGCGGCTGAGCTGAAACATATCAGATTTAAAGGAAAACACTTTAAGAATGACAAATATCACCAAAATAGAAAAAGATAAACGGTATGAAAGTGCTTAAATCACGTTGCTAGCGTATCAAAGTTTCGCTAAAGTGTACTTTATCAATGTGTTAGGCCGGCCGGAAGCGACTGTCTGGCGTTAGTAAGACTCCGGGCTGAGAACTATGCCGTATGCCCGCCACAACGAACCGCCTCCATATACGCCGTAGGCGAAAGCCAAGTTGGCAGTCTTTTATGTTTTGCTCTGACATCATGACATGCAGTTTGCAAGTGCTTTTGCTAAAGAAAATCTATTAACCTCCAGTGACATGTTTCTGCTACACATACGCACACACGCACACACGCACACCTAATGTGACACAATGCATATTTATGGGCTGTCGATGACTGCGAATGGTTTGGCTTGGGGTTGGGGTGGTTTTTGTCCCGGCTCAGGCCGTGCATATGCCAAGCGCAGTTGCAAACCGTTGCCAGCAGCTAAAAGTATGCAATGCTTTTTATACGTCATTACATGTGGTCTGTGCGCTGACTATATTTTGCTGCATAAATCAAAGAACGTTGCATGCTTTTGTGTACGGTGATTAATTTTCTTTTTTCTTATTTAACGAATAATAGAATTAACTTTTCGAGTCGCGCTGGTTTTGTAGTTAGCCTGTGTTTACTGTACATAAATCAAAATCAACTATGAGGGGGCCGCTTTTGTCGCCACTGCTACAGCTGCTGAGCCGGCGGTTTTCTTTATCTCAGTCATAATAGGCGCAAAATTATTGCCAAACAATGAAAAGTGAGCACAGAGCAAAATCCTTTAATGGTGTTTTCTCTTTTTTTTTCTTATACCCAGGGCCCATTGAAAATTGGTAAAAATGGTTTTGGGCAGTGGCAGGCATCGCCAAACGTATAAAGTAAATATACATTGGGTCAGTATCAACAGCAGAGTCGATTTGGGCATGTCCGTCTGTCTGTCAGCTTGGACACCGGTTCAGATACCCAAAATTTAAAAAAGAGAGTTTTAGAGCTGAATCTTTGCATTTATACAAGTATATTTTTAAATTTAAGCATCAATTAATTTTAATAACAAAAATTCAAAAAATGAATTTAAGAATAAATATTTCAAAATGGGATGCACCTGGGTACAGGGTATCTAAAATTCAGGCACTGCCTCCAACTTTTTTTTCGGGTATGTATGTGCTGGACTTGCAATTGCTACAGGCTTACAGTAGAGTGAACGCCTTCAAAATATGCGCACTCACTGCCCAGCTGTCAAGCGGCAGGGGGCGTGGCATTGAGTGCCCTCCTGTGTGTAGGGCATTTAACGCATTGTCCTTTTAGCCATATTGATGATGATGCCAAATGACACCAAATGGCAATGGCAACACCGTGGCTGCCAGCAAGGATTTCGCTATCACTTGCATGGTTCCAGCTGCTCCCCAGCCCCAGCCCCACGACATCCGCATCCACATCCACATCCACTTTCCTCTGTTGTTGTCACAGTTGTTTCATGTTATGTTGCCATTATTTCGTGGATTTTTGGCTGCTTTAGCATTTCACTTTGATAGTCCTGCGAGTCGAGTCGCGTCGAGTTGGGCAGGCGACACACCGAAAAAAAGAAGAAACAAAAAAAATGGGAGGAGGGCAAATGCCACAGCATCATCGCTGTAACCCCTTTCCAGTCACGCCCCTCTTAGCGCTTGGTCCTTGCTTAGCCTGTGTGCGCTCTCTTGGCTGGTAGCTTTTGCTTTATCTGCTGACAGTCATAAGTTTTGCTTTGCTTTCCATTTTTATTTCATTTATAAGCGCTGCCCGCCTTCTGTGCACGTTATCCTTTCCGTTCCTCCTCCCTCCTCAGCCCGTAACTCATCAACGCGCATATGTTCGCTGGTTGTGCCTTGGTTTCTCTCTCTCTGTGTGTGTGTGTGTTTGTGCGTGGTGTGTGCCAGCAAAATTTATTTTTATTTGCTACATTTTGCTACGCTTTCTTCTTGGCTATTCCCCTACACACTCTCTCCCTGTCTCTGGGCATTTATTGTTACTTTCCTGTTGCTGTTTCCGTTTGTTGTAAATTTTAGTGGATTATCCTGCTGCCTCTGTAGTTGCTGCTGCTGCTGCTGCCGTTGCTCGTTTGAGTGAATTTATTCAAACTTCACTAAACACAATCAATTTACGAATTATTATTATGCCTTGGCCCCGCCTCCTCCTCCTCCCCCTTCCAGTCAAGCTCTCGTATATCCTTCTCACATCTCAAGTTGTCGTCGCCATTTGTTGCCTACTTTTGTGCGCTCGTTCTTTTCTTCGCATTTATTGCATTTGTTACGCTTGAGCCGAGCTGTCCGTCCACAGCACTTTACGCTTATGATCTGGCCTTAACCCTAGCCCCATCCACTCATCTTTCCTTCCGTTTTTTTCTTTGGCTAGCTGGTTCGGCCTCATTTGCCAGGCGCTTTTAGCTCTTCATGTTTATGATTTCCATTTGCTTTGAGTGGAGGCGGCGTTCGTCATATGTGTGAGGCGTGGCCGAGAAAAAGGGGCGTCCCACTGTAATTACCACTTAAATCGTGGGCCCCACCCCACACAGCCCCACAACGTGCACGCACACAAAAACAATGCCAAAGTGTAATCATAATAAATAATAAATACATTTTATTGTTTAATGGATTGCAGTTACATTTTCTGAACTGTCGTCGTCGTCGCCGTCGTTGGCTGCGTTGTTCTTGCTGTAATTGTTCTTGTTGTTGCTTGTTATTGTTGTTGTTGTTGGTGCCATTGGCATTAGTCACCCTTTATTTATGAATTATGATACACTTTAGGCGCTACAAATGGATTGACTAGGCACATTCGCTATTGAGTAGCGCAGGATACACTTGACCAGAAAGACTACAAAATTGTCAAATAGCTGTTAATAATCTTTTAATGCCAATAACTGTTAACCTTTTCTAGTTAACTTTGTGCCTACATTGAGAATGCTTTTTAAATAAATAATGCAATTTTGTGTATATGATCATTTTATTGTATAACATTTATTGTATTTATCACTATATATTTATTTTCCTTTATATATATTAGTATAAATATTATTTCAATCAAAAGGATTATTTTTATAGTTGATAGTTTATATACTTTAATGGCTTTTAAATTTGGGGTTACTTATATATGTATAAGTAATATTAAATGTACAATTTTAAAGTGACTTTTGTTTCGGACACGAAATCAAATTAAAAATTCACAAATTCTTCGTCGCAAAGCTTTTGCAGTGTATTAATACATTCGCTCAGCAAATTAGTTCAATTTGTTAATGAATTTATTTCTATGCATGTGTGCGTATAAGTGTGTGTTTTTGTCTGCGCGTTTCGGTTTTATTGTTCGGCCCGACAAACTCGAAATTTGAGTAATAATGATTTATTGCCTATTAGCAGTTAATTAGACTTAAAAGACGGCCATCAAAAGACTTAGCCCCGTGGCTAATGAAAAACTAAGCGCCCTCAGACCCCAGAATTCGGCTGACTAGCCTGCACGCCCCCTCAAAATGCTTTGAACTCGTTTCGTGCCATTAGGAAAGCGAAAGCTCCTCAAGCGAAAAGTGCAATTAGGCCAAGAAGCAGCAGCAGCAGCAGCAGCACTATTGGCAGCGGCATTCGAGTTGGCCAATTTCACAAAGCCCTGGCCAATTAAACTAATGCCTGGTCCGAATGTGCAGGCAAATTTGCACAGGGCCAGACACAGACATGAGTTCCTCGCCATGCGAATGCTGTACGATATTTGCTATAGAATCATATCGAGAGAAATTAATACGTCATCAAATAGAAGTAAGCCCCAAAGTTCCAGCCGGTCACATAAATAAATAATGCCTAT
The DNA here is from genome assembly GCA_004149465.1 of Drosophila nigromelanica. Lineage (NCBI taxonomy): Eukaryota > Metazoa > Arthropoda > Insecta > Diptera > Drosophilidae > Drosophila > Drosophila nigromelanica. The sequence goes on from SCDS01000679.1 coordinate 11,282, forward strand.
TTATGTTTATTACACTCATAGCTGCTGCAAATTCCGTAACGTGGCCAACAACGTTTGCCTACACTGAAAATTATTACTTAGTTCATTATGCATTAGCATATAACCTTCTTTAATACATCTTAATAGTTCTTTCCTTCCTTTTACCACTTGTTTATCTTTGCTTATTTATCTTCTTTCTCCTTTTGTGTCTTCTTTTATCACGCTCTTCTTCTCACTCTTTTTTTTCTTGCATTTCTCATCATTGGGATCACCATAAACAAGTGTAAATAAAGTTTATGGAATTGGGGCTGCCAACTTGAGCATAAGTATGAGTAGAGTTGCCATCTGGCATAAACGTAAGAAAAATTTAATGTAGACGTTAATATTTTGTGTTATTTTATTATCTATTATTATAATTTATGTTTAATGATTTCATTTTACAATTTCATATGCTTCATCTTTGACTGTAATAATTTTTTGCAGTGTATACTTATATAGCTACAGCTGCGTCGGCTCTGCGCAGATGTCGATCCGGTTAGGCTCCAACAATTGGATTAGCATTTCGTATTGTTCCCTAACCCGTTGCCCCTCTCCTCCCCGACTCCAATTCCGACGTGACCTCACCCAGCAGCCAGCGACAGCCCCTTTTAACAGAGTTGTCATTGTTTTTTATGCCTTCTATTGATATAGTCGCCCCAAAAAGGGGGCGCTCAATGAAGCTGCCTGTGATTGTATTGGGTTGGGTTTGGCTGGGGCTTTGGGGAGCACTGTGAAGTGTCATGTTGGCTAAATGCTTGGCAAATCCTTGACGCGTCACAGGCAGTTGAAGTTTACGATAAATGTCTGCAGCTCAACGGTAGTTTGAGCGTCCATAATGCGCTCTAAATATTTCAGCTTCTCCTTTTAGCTTTTTAGCTTTCGGGGACTCGTTGAGATTTGGCGTTGCACGAAGCATTCGCTTAAAAACTCGAACTTATGAGGGTTTTACCGGCTAACCAGGTAGTTAGCCGAGGTAGTCAAGATTGACATTACAACGGGTGGGGCAACTGCTGTCGGGCATGTTTGAACTCGAGCAAATTGACAAACAAGCTTTACCCCTTAACTACACAAATGTAGCTCATGAGCGTCGCGGCTCATCGCTGGTAGTTTGGCAAAATGCCAAGGCAAAACACACATTACTTAACACTGGCAACACACATACACCCACACGCACACACCTGAGCAGCGAAGTTGATTCGCTGAATATAGTTAGTTATAGTTTTTGAGATATGCTTAAGAACAGGATACCAAAACCGATATTTATCGATATCGATAAAGAAACACAGTTCAACTCTCTAGCTCTAAATCTACTCGGCTACTGATGCTGACCGCGAATTAAAATACTTATCGGATCGGAGATATCTCATTCCACCATAATATCATTTTTAACCATTTTTAAGCAAATTTAAAACTTTAAAGAAAATGTTTCCCGTGTAACATATAAGCTTATAAATTACAATATTGACCTAAACTGTTAATGTAATTGAAGTATATGCTAATGCAGCATCAGTATAACAGTAGAGTTTGCTAAATAAACTCTCAATTATGATCGTTTGAAATTCTCAAAGCTCGTCTGTTAACTGTTAGTTAGTTGAGTTTGAAATACCTGTTGAAAGCGCTGCTAATAACATCAAATAACAATTGAACATAACAAGTTAACATATGTTAAAGGGAATGCGCTGTAATGCGCTTTGTAACTTTAGTTGCATTTGTTAGGGTATTTAAGCAACAACTTTATTGTATTGTTTTCGCTGGCTGTTTAGTTTCTCAATTCAATTAAATGCGTTCCACATTTTCGGCACAATTGTTGTTTACACACACTGACAACGAGAGCGAGAGATAGAGATAGAAAGAGAGAGAAAGAGTCGGAAGCGGAATCGGTGTTACGTATTTTTATAGCATACACTTTTGGCCTGGTTGCCAGTTAAGTAGCCAAAGGGCTGCTTGCAGCTAGCTGATGTTTGTTGTTGCTGCTGCTCCAATTGTTGCTGTTGTTGCTGCCGGCTTTGTTAGTTTGCTTTGGTTTGGTTCGGTTTTTCGGATAGCGAAACTTTGTTAACTGTCGACCGCCGACGCGCCACTCGACTCGCTTGACAATATTTGCGCTGCGTTTGTTGTTGCAGCTGCCGGTTGTAGTTGCAACATGCCGTTGTTGTTGCTATTCTTGTTGCAGCTGCTTGTTGGCTTGGCAATTGAATTTAAGTGGCTGCAACAGCAACAAAGTCAATGACTCGACTCGCATTCGCTTTTGGCCACTTTGTGGTAGCAACAAAATATGTTGCATAGTTTTTTGTTGCTTTTTTTTTTTGAGCTGGTTGTGTGTGGGGTTTGGTATTATTCCACATGTAGCATCATCATCAATTTTCATTGTAACGCGATTAGGCGCCGGAACTTTGGCCAGCAACCGGATTTCGTGCCTAACATCATTTTGACCTACTGCCCAAAATGGGTACTCCTACAGCCCCACCTACGCCCCCCCCCCTTCCCCCTTCATTCTAACAAATACTGTACCCGCGAGCATTTATAAATGATGAGAGCGCGCGTTTTGCGACCAGCTAGCCCCGCACCCCGCCCCACCCTACATTTGTGCAGCTCAGCATCTGTTTTATGTTGTCGGTGTATCATTTTTCTATGGCCATGTGTAATTTATGCCCCATTAGTTGTTGTTGTTGTTGTTGCCCCCGCTGATTGTTACTGTTGCTTTCATATATTTCTATATACTCTATACAAAACAGTATATATATTTATATATATATATATATACATATATATATATACTATAGTTACTGTGTGCCCATAATCTTTTGGGTAGCTCCATTGTTTGGCCATTTTTTTTGGGTGGTTCCATTTCTGATAGATAGACACATGCTTCTTTGATTTATGAATGCAAACGAGCCAAGCAACAACTACAAAAAAAAAATAAAAATAAACAACAAAAACAACAACGTGCTTAGTCAGCGCATTTCTGTTGCCTCACGCAACGCTTTTTTGTGGCAATTAGCCCGACAGTATGATACCTACAATTTCATTAGCAAAGTTTAACAACAACAACAAAAAAAAAAATATATATATATATACTAGGGCACTTTAGGGCCCCTTAAATTATTATTTACGATGCAACTTAACATTAAGCATTTTATTATTGAACAAAAACTATGAACTTTTAAAGCAACCATTCGAAGACAGCCAAAAAAGAATATTAAAATATGCCATTGCTTCTCTAAAACTCAAAAGCTTTTTAGCAATAAATTATTTTGTTTTCCAAATTTTAAAGAATTTCGTGACCAATTTCTTCAAAAAAATATTGCATTTTTTTTTAGCAAACTCAAGACTAAAAAAAAAATAAATAAAAAAATCAAAACAATGATATAAATAAAATAAATAAATAAAATTACAGTTGCACAGCAAGTTTTTTTAGTTTTCTACGTACCGAACCTTGAACCGAAATTATTTCCTTTAAAATAAAGTCAAACACAACATAATTAATACTTTGGTTTAGGGCTTGCCGAGAACCTTGGTTCATAGATTTACAGATGTAGGCTTAAACACTAAACTCATGGGCGAAATTTTGCCTCAAACTGTGTATCAAACCAGCAACAAGTATTTTTAAGGTTTGCATTCTTTATGTTCTGATTTTTTCATTGTTTCAAGGGGCGTTCAATTTTTCAAATAAGTTTCCTAAGCTCACAATAATATACGATTCCAAAATAATGTTATCTTTGTCAGTTCGTCGTTCCCTGTTGTTTCTTGTTATATTTCTTTTGAATTCTTATTACTCTTGGCTGATTCGACGCGTGCTTAGCTAAATCTAAATCGTAAATTTAATTTAAATTCAACTACCACTAATAGCACTTCTAATTAAGCTATTATTGAATAAACTACGTATAAGACACATTCGTTTAAATGAGTTTCCTCACAATGCGCCAACTGCAACTCAATCAGCGAATGGGAAACGAATCCAATTGAATCAAATCGCGACGAAGAGTTGAAGAATTCAAGTAAATTTCGCTGCCGCCGCAGTTCTAATGAAGCAATTTTCACTAAAAGCAGTTACCACAGCAGCTCCAGACCGAGACCCAGAGCTCGCCACATAGGGGTAGCTTTTTTTTCAGTCAACTCATAGATCCCCTTTCCTATCATTTTTGCTACGGCGCGTGTTTGTTTCAAAGCTCAAATTGCAAGTGCCTGGCAGAAGGCGGCGAATGCGAAAAACTGCAGCTGACTGCCAGTTGCTACAGCTTGGCTCGGCTTGGCTTGGCTTTTGCAATTATCCGCAAAAATATCCACATCAAGCTAACACCATACCCTACTTACCCCTCCTGCGCTACGCCACTGGCTTTGCAATGCTTTCAGCACTTGGCAGCTACGTGCGAATTTATTGATAGCGATATTTTTGGACTGAGCTTAGTTGGAGGGCCAACAGCGACGGCGGCTAAGTGCATTTTACATTTCCGGTCAATGGCGCTAACCTCACGACTCAACTGCTTAACCTCAGCAGCCGCGCACCCAACACCCTCTGCCCCGCCGCCTCCTCACTTACAACATTTCTTATTATGTTCGCTTTGGTTTTCATTTGCTTTTCATTTGCCATTACTTGTTAGCAATTTGCGTCACGCTCTTTGGCCATTGAGACCTTTTGGCGAACATTGGCAGCGGCGCCTATACACGGAGAGAAAATAAAAAGAAAAAATATGCAAGAATTTTTTTCGAACCCTATATTCCCAAATATAAATATAAATGGATTTCAAAATTTTTAAATATAAAAGACATTAATATTAAACTTGATAAATTCTAAGAAATTCTTATTTCAGAATTGATATCAATCCCAAATTTTGCAAATAAAAAACTCAAAAACACAACTTTAAAAATATAAAAAATGTATTAAAACATTTACATATTATGGGATCGAAATTTCGTTTTTATTGTTTTTGCTCCCGAAATTCATATATATAAATCAGAAGCACAGAACTCGATTTAGATATTCAAAACGCTTATAGCTTGCTTTAGGTATGCAAATTATTTTTATAAAAATGTTCTACTTAATTTTAACCTAATTTATTATTTCGTTTATTTTTAAATTTAAGAAATAAGTATAATTTCTACCCTAATAAATAACATTCATGATTGAATTGCACTTGAATTTGAATGGCCATTTTCTCTAAGTGTACCCCACACCCAACCCCTTTACAGACATGCTGCGTACGTGTCGTGGCGCCTGGCTTAAGGGTTAGCGTTTTGGGCCAAGTGTCGACACTTTTCGCAACTTTCTTCTGCTTGGCACTTGCTTTGTAATTTTTATTGGCTCTGAAGTTCACTCTCTATCTTTCTCTCTTCCTCTCTCTCCCATCTGCACTCTCTTCCATATTCATTTGTAAATGGCGCACATAAATTTATTTGTTTGTTACAACAATGGCCTACCCTACCCTAACCCCTATATCCTACCCGATAGCTCAGTAAAGTCCTCTCTAGAATTTGATGCGTGTCTCGTTTCACATATTTTGACAATTTCATTGTCTTTTGTTTTATTTTCTGTTTTTCTTTTTTTTTTGTATGGTTTTTTTTTTCAAATGATAATTTTTGCTCAGAGTGGGGTCTGCTCCTCATGTAAAGAGTGTCACGTTCTTTGAGCCCACACATATGGGGGCTCCGTTTTCGGAGGGGGTCTCTTGTTCACTTGCAAATGCTTTTATGTTCAAATAACAAGCCATAAACATTTTTTGTTGCTGTCATGCGAGTCGCTAACCGTTTTCGCGCTGTTTGCATGCGTTTTAAAACGCGCGCACGCAAAAAGAAAAGTGCAAAAAAAAATACCAAAAATAAATAAAATCCAAAAAGGCAAACAAATAAAAAATGATAAAAATTTTATTGCGCACGCAAAACAAATGAACTAAATGGCTTTGGCGCATTAGAAAACACACATGCACATATGTATATTGCAATTGGGTGGGGCGTGGCATATGCGCCCATCATCTAGTATACAAATTGCCGGCACTTTTGTATTTTGATTGCCGTCTCTCAGCTCTTTTATGCGTTGCTCTTTGTTTTCTTTATTCATATTGTAACATTTGATTAGTTGACACTTTTTATGTCCAAAAACACCCAAAGTGATTGTGTATTTCTCTGCCCCCTGTCAACACCATCCTATTTGCCACTCTATTAGATAGCTTCCAAAATTGGCTGGCAAATATAAAAATTGCTGATTTCCTCTTTCCCAGCATATTGTGTACCTGTTATATATGTTTTGGTTTTTCACTCGTTCACGAAGTCAGAAGAGTATATTGGGGTTGACAAAGTTCGTCATACTGTCCCTTCAACTTCAATATTTATTTATTTACATTAAACATTTGTATCGCCATGTTTTTACTCATGTTTAACTAAAAACTGTGTGTACATTTAAGTGTAATACAAATTTCATATTAAAATACTATTTAATATAATATTTCTCTTTTAATATTTTTTATTATATACAGTTCACTGACTTTGTGTATTGACAACGCTCTTCCATTCCAATTTTCCCAAACAAAAATGACTAAGTTTTTTAGGACTTAATTCCTTGACTTGACGACCACTATTTATTTTTTCGAAAAGTCACAATCTTCATTTCAAGGGAATTATTTGATTGCCATTGAATTACATTGTCCCTAGATTAAGATGAAATCATTAACTAACGGGTTGAATTTACCTTGGAACCATATTTGCGTGCAGCCACCCAGCAAAGACCTTTGGCTAGCTTTTTGTGCCCCGATTGCCTTCCATAAATTTAACTTACATATGTATGTAAGTATGTATGAATGTATGCTCATCTAGAGACATCCACACACACTCACACACACACACACATACAAACACACATGCTGCATACAACACCGATTTTGTATACGAAATTTCTAAATGGAATTTAATTTCCGGATTAGAATAGACATTTCGTGCATTTTGGGGCTAGGCTAAACTATGGCATCCTTTAGCTAGCTCTACAATTCGGTCTCCAGCTTGGTCTCAGCCGTTGGTACATGCCTCAATGGGCAATTATAACAACAACATAAGCAGCAGCACTAAGAACGACGAGCTTTGTTTGGGCGTGGCATAGGTCTAAACATTTTTCAAGCTTTGCGGTTTTTGTATGCCCTTCCCTGAGGGTATTAAGATGTTGTGATGCATTTTGATTGCATTTTTCTTGTATTTATAAGCAGTTTTCCTATGGGTTGGGAAGAAGATAGAAAGACCAACACTCGTGGAAAGGAAATTATATTTTTTAGTAATTTGAATATGCGCACCTAATTATTTCCAATATTATGAAATTATATTTATTTAAATTACTTATTTATAAAATGAATGTTGCCAAATTAATTTGTCTGGTATCGTCATATCATCATTCCTAGCGATAGATAAAATAAACAATTTGAAGTGTTCGCAGAGCTTTGATCAAAATAACATTTCTTGGTTTATTATCAGCTGTTACAACTAGCTTAAAATGAGTAGATAGGGTATTTAATTTTCGGCTTAAAAATAGTTGTTTTCTTCTATTGTTTAAAAATTTGCTAGCTTGCCAATTTTCATGTACGATTTTTCTATTTTTGTAAATTTGTAATCCTCACAAAATCCAAATGCAAACACAACTTGAGACAGAGCAAGAGAGAAATAGAGAAATAGAGAGAAGGGAGTCGGAGCAGACAGAGAGATGCTTTGATTGAGATATGACAGCTCTTCTCTCCATCTCCATCTCTGTCCCTGTCTCTTTCCCTGTTGATCCAACAAGCAGCATTTGTTCAGGAAACTGCCTCAGATTTATGTTGTTCGCATCGAGTTATTAATGTAATTTGATTTACCAACAGACAATGCCAATAACGACGATGATGGCGATTATGATGCTGGCTATGATGAAGATGATGACTGCATTTGATATGGAGGTTTGGTGCGTTGACAACATAGCTTAGATGTGCCTAAACTCTCAGATATCCCCCCGGGGTCTTTAGTGGTCGTCTAATTTAGCTAAAACTAAATTTTTTAGTAGAGTGAAAATTACCGGAAACACAATTAAAAATGAGGTTTGCCATGAAAAGGCAGGTAAAGATGTTGTTAAAAAAATTCCAAAAGCCAAATGAATTACTGCAGTGGGCACCAGCCCGTGGCAAGTGGCAAGTGGCAGGTGGCACACATTGCCAAAAGCTGCACAAATTTAGACAAAAGAGCGCAAGAAAACAATAGAATTTCAAAGCTGAAAGGCAGCACCATGTTCTCAAATCATCCAGAAAATGGAGCGCCACCGAAGGATGTGTGTGTGCGTCCCCTAACGGCGGAAGCACCTTGTTTTGGGCGACCTGCCTCCCCCTCCCAGCTGACCCCCCGCTAAGTACTCAAAGCTCCCAACGTTTATGGTGATGTTGTGATATACATAATATGTTCATTGTTTTTAAAACAACAGGTAAAACAGGCGTAGCTATAAAATAGACAGAGAGAGAGAGAGAGAGAGAGAAAGAGAAAGAGAGGGAGGGAGAGAGAGAGGGGTAGCGACCAAGAATGCTGAATATGACGGCGACTTGCATAGCGTGAAATTAAATAGGAAAAAAAACAAAAAAACGCCAAAGTCAGCGAGAGCCTCTTAAGACGTTTTAGATTGTCAAATAGAGAATAAAACAAGTAGAAACGTTGCAGTCGGAAGGACATTTGAAAACTGTCTGCAAAGTTTTGTGACATTTGTGGCTGGCGGGGTGGCTGGAGGCGTGGCAAGTTTTGAGACATAAGCTTTGTAGGAAATATTTATATGTTATCGATTTGCTATTTGATGTATCGACAGTTATCGATTTGCCAGCCTCCCAGTGAGCGTGGCACAAAAAGCTTAGCATGTTGGCTGAATCAGATAACTACAAGTATATATTTCGGGTTACAAGTCTCCAACTTCAATAGCGCCGAAAAAAATTGCGTTCATCTGGACAAACCGACATCACAACGGACATTGCACAAATCCGGTTCGAATCCCAGCATAAAGTTTAAATTTTATATCTATATTTTATCTGTATATTTTCCGTACTTTTTACATATCGGTAAATTTTTGCATAAAATGCACTAAGTACAGTAGGATAATAAACGTGTTGTTTATCAGAACTCTACGATCGCCCCACCGTATCTGTTAAGCAAAGCCTGTCTGACGGGCTGAGCCTTAGCCGTAAGGCCGACTAAAATAGCAGGTAAACCATCTTTAGCCGGAAAAGTTTGTGTCTGCGTGTTTGCTGCTGTGCTAAATAATGAATGAGTGAATGAATGACCAACTGATGGAATGAATGCATGTCTTAATGAATGAAACATACCTAAACTAGCGTCTGGCACCCCAAGTGTAAGCGCCAAGAGCCAAAGACGAACCGACGGCAACGACTGAAGCAGGGGCAAGTTTAACATGAATTATAATGTGCGGAAAAGTTTCATGACGCCAGGCCAAGGGGTTTTTGGAGTAAGGAGAGTGGAGGGGAGTACAATAGTACACAAGCACACATACAGTCCGTTGCCGTTCCGGTTAGTCTGCCAACACGGCTCAGACTGCCAACAGGGCTCGGACTGCGGCTAGAACTGGAACTGAGATATTTCTTCCTTTTTTTTGTTTTCTTGTATCTGTTACATACAATTTGTTTTAATTGCACAAAGTAGTTGGCAACACTATTAGTGTAGCCAATTAATTTTCATTTAACAAGCAGCCCGCAGGATTCACGTTTCTCCTTGTTGCTGCCCTTTGTTTTTTACCCGGTTGTCGCTGTTGTTGTTGTTGTTGTTGTTGCCCTTGTTGTTGTCGTGTGCGCTTTGTTAAGACATTTAAAACACTTGCATCTTCTCGCTGCTGACTTCTCATTTATCAATGATTTAACAGCATTATTTTTCCTGATTATAAACTTAAATGCAGCTCATATTTTAGCAAAATTGAAGCGAAAAACTTGCAAATTTTTGAGCATTTTGAACAGTATTATCGTAGAACATATTGTTATAATTTTTACAATTATTATTATTATTATTATTAGTAGTAGTGATAGTAAGAGTATATAGTTATAAAATATAAGTTGGAAACTTTTTGCTATAGTACTGGCTACCCGACCTTCGGCTAAAAGAAATACTACATTCACTAAACTAGCATGAGATGCGAAAATAGTTGCAAAAAAACATTTCATTTTTTATTTTCAAAGACAAAAACTGTGGAAAATCCACACATTAACATAGCTTGGGAATTGAACCCGAACAAAATATACATCTGTTCTGTGTTTATTTGATTTTCCGTTCTTAGCATAGAATTGAAAAGTCTTTAAGGTACAAAAGAATGGCACTAAGTTGATGTGATTTTACAAATTCAAAAAAGTTGGAACGTTGAAGTCGAGTCTAATCGACAGCGCAATGCTCGTTGGTTTATATTTATATTAAAAATCGTACTGACATGGCTATCGATGCTAAACAAGAATATGCATTTATATACTTTACAATGTAGACCATGCTTGTAACATACATTTTTGGCACAACTGTGAGATACATTTTTTATACCCTTAAAAAATATAAAAAATTAAATATAAAATTCAATGGGTTGCATTGCTCGGCTGTCAACGCGTGTGGTGTAAATAATATTTTGTAGCTGCGCTTTTTATCTTCCAGCGATGCGAAGCACAGCGTTGCGTGGTTTCCAGCGATTTTTAATTAATTTGCGGAGAGAAAATGACAGCAGCTGCTTGGTATTAAACTCACGTAAGTGGGCTTAAGGCGTGGCATTGGCAAAGCAAATGAAGGCATAAAATTAAAATTGTTGCGAATTTCTGCAGCGGAAGTTACAACAACTTTAGTTAATCAAATGACATGCAACACACACACACACACACATATACGCACACACACATACGCACGCACAGAGCTAGTGCAGAGCTGTGCTGGGTGTGCCTGCCACATACATAAATCACAGCCTTCGCATTTACCGTCTACCTCCCATCCTCCTCCTGCCTTTCACACACCAATCTACTTAATTGCTTAAACAAAATGCTGCGCACTATTGAGCAATTATGCAGTCACCGCCCCATTCTGCCTCCCTCCCGCTCTCTCCGGCCACTTCACAAAAGTATGCAAAACTTGATGCCAGAAATTAACAGGCCGCCAAAATGTCTTAATATATTCAACGATTTCGCGTTCGTCGTCAGTTATTTGGCTCCTGCTCCTTTATTATATAATTTATGCGCGTTTTAATTTCATTTTGTGCCTAACAAATGCCACGCCCACTCGCCATCATAACGAGCGCCAACACAGCAAAATATGTTATTTTGACACCTTCAAGGTTGTGCCCCTTAAACACAATAGTCAGCCCACCCACAGGATACCTCCCAAACCTCGACGCCCAAAAAAGGGTCGAAAGTGCCCCAGGAACGGGGCTGCTGGAATCAATACGGCAACAGATTGTTTCACCCTTGTGGCAAAGGATATTAACAGATTTTTATCGGCGCTTTTGTAACGGCGGTTGGTAATTTACATGCAACGTGCGAAAGGTCGATATTGATTTATTCGTCTGAGCTCCGACTGTCATCGTTTATCTGGCAAGTACTCTATAATTTTATAAACGAAATTAATGCGATCACAATAACCTGTAAAGTTTACTCTATTTTATAAATATACATTTAATGGGATTTTGAGGGGAGCTTTATTATCCATTTCAAAAACACTAATGCATTTCGGGTAAGTTGTCAAAAATTTAAAATCAAATGTATGCCAAATCAAACAAAACACTTCTACATTTATAGGAGAAGTCAAGAAAGCTAACTACAATTTTAAATTAGATTAAGGCGATTTTCTTTAAAATAGTTATTGATAATATTGGAATGATAAAGACAGCACTTATCTTTGAATAGGGCCAGCCAGGCAAGTAATTACCACCATCGGTTATGTTATTGGGAATTACATAATTTCTTTATGCTTTTGGGTTTTAAATATTTCTTTGTAAAGTGATTTTATCTTTCTTGTTCTCGTTATGGTTTTTTTTTTTAAGTAAAACATGAAGTTCTTTCGATTTTCTGTAACTTAATAAAATCTTAAACCCCTATCACATGTTTTCAAATGGGCATAAAATTGATAAAATTGAATTATTTTCACTCGATTTAAATTTAATTAAATAAATGTCTTAAAAAATTTTAAAATTACACAAAATAATCATAATTTTTTCTAAAGAAATCACAATTTTATTTGTTTTTAACTTTTTGATACATCCAGTTTCACATTTGCCTTCCAGCTTATGACTCACTGTATTGGCACCTTTTCACTGTACTTGGGTGGCAAAGTTGAGGGATACACCTGCTGCGATGCCCGTTGACAGTTTTGGGCTGTTTGTGCTTGTGGCACGAAGGCACCTTGTCTTGGTGTAACAGCCACCCTGTGTTGGGGCATGGCTACATATTGGGTATTTCTAGATACCAACACTGGTGCTACTCGCATCCTGGTCATTCCTGGGTTAACTGCTATGGTAGATACTCCATCGGTGGGCACCAAAATCACATTGCCATTCGTTATGAGTCTGCATTGTCGACAGGGTCCCCAGAGCAAACCGAACAGTGCTCCGACGAGTCCTTGGCGATGATAGCACTCACATTCGACGATATTGATCTGCTGAACTTGGGCCATATTGTTTCGATTCGCCACTAAACATGAGCTATGCCTTAAGTGTCGCATTTATAGCCAAAAATATTCGCCAGCTATCTGATAACAGTTATCATAAGCCTATACGTCAACTACCAATAGATATTTGGAGTGAGTCATTCTTTAAACAATGAAAAATTTAAAGCAATTAAAAATGTTCAAGGGGGATTGGCCAGATTCTGATTTTATACTATTCAAGTAGAAAATATTTCTTAAAACTATTTTTATTTGAATATACATAAATCGTATTTTTTATCAAATGTTTTCTTTTGTTAAACTTGCATACCCTGTAATAATTAAAATGGGAAATAAGTATAAATACGTTGCTTATTATAAGCAAAAAGTATGCATTATAATAATTATTTATTTTAAATATTACTCAATATTAACAAGAATATTACATATATTTATTATAGATCATAACAATAGATTTGCTTAAAGTCTTGTAGAAATTTATGAAAAACGTAATATCATCTTGTTTTTCCTATACATTAAATGTCAAGTAAAATAAAACAATTATTATATATTTTTAAACGGTTTTTATATTATTATAAATAATTATATTATATTAATATTATACTTTATTTTGTTAAAAATTAATTGATATTTTTTTTAAATATCATGAAATGAAGTTAAATAAAAATAATAATAAAAACTAAATAAAAGAATTTTTTTCAATTGGTTTTGATTCATTTTTATTACACCCTTAAATAAGAACTGAAAACTAGACAATTCAAGTTTTAATTTCTAGGGAATATGAGAAAAATGTATTGCTGTGAAAATCCTTGAAATATCAATGTTTAAATATATTCAGGAGCCAGCTTAGTTGGCGGCCACCATGTCGTATTTGGGGGGCAAGGCCGACGGAATCGCTTTCTCTGAAGCCTGCCAATCGATGGCCGTTTGGGCGGGTGTCACGACTCCAACTTGTTGTGGCACGTCAACGGCTTGAGTGGTTGCAGATACTATGCCACGATTCACTGTGACTGCCGTAGGACCCGTTGTGGGCACCACTACCACACTGCGATCCATCATGCGCCTGCAGCGACGGCAGGGACGACCTCACACCCAAGGGCGCAGTACATAGAGTAGGCCACGGCGATGGTAGCACTCGCATTGAATATTGACTTGTTGTACGACTGCCATATTGCTCTAATCTAAGGAGATTTCTTCTAAACGTTAGATTTCGAACTAACGTTCAACTACGACGCAACTGTTGCATTTATAGTCTACAATGGTTTGTCGTTGTCAGTCAATGTTATCAATATATCCCCAATTGTCGTGAGTCATGAGCAAGTTGGCGTCAAAGTCTTGAAGACACCACTTGGCACACTCGGCACACGTTTTGTGATATGGACATTCGCACTTTCAATAGTGCGATAGAAACAAGGCAAAGCGACATTCGTCAAGCGCCACTTTTGATCGACATTTGATGCAATTGAATCCTCTCATAGATTAAAATGTGCTTATATAAATTAATACCAAACGTGCACATAATATTTGAAGATTTGATGGATTGATTGCAAATTAATTTTAATGTGAGACCAGACAATATTTTTTTTGAATACAAATCATCCTCCAGATCAATTACAATTATATTGAAATATATAAAATATGAAATATTAAAGCTACTTAAAACCAGCTAAATATATATTTACATTTATTTATTATCATTAATATTAATAATACATAATTATGTTATTTTACAGTGGTATTAAAAACGTGAATATGCTTAATTTTACTCGAAAAGATACAAAAAATTTAATCTGATATGGATGATAAATCGATTGATGTCTGTTGACCTGGTCAAAAATTTTTATATTGCTTCGACCATCCTTATAAAATCATCGTTCAAGCACTGCTTTTCCATACTACAAACAGCAATTTCACATAATATTTCACAGGTATTCTGAATTATTTGCTGTCAGGGCTCAACGTTGTGAGAATTTGATTCTAAGTTCTGTAAATTACATTGAAACTGGGGTTTCGCTATTAATATATAGAAATATTATATTCCAGGTTTGCGTCCACTGCAGATAAAATTCTTCTAATTTATTATACTTATAATTGCACTTTCCGATTCAATGGCCACTTTTTCTTAAGTAATAAATAAAATATGCTGAAATACCACAAAAGAAAGTTGTATACTTTCAATTTAATTAACAAGATATTCAGTTCATTTGAAAGAAATTTAAATTTATTTCTAAATCATATGAAAAAGTTTTTAATGCAGTGTTTTTAAGCTTGACAGTTCCACATAGAAATAGGGTCAGTCATGCTTTAGTTGACAGGCACCGTTGCGGTATATGTGGGCGGAAGAGCCGAAGGATATGCCTGTGTCCTGACCACCTGCTGTTGCACTGGTACAGCCTGTGTGGTTGTGGATACCACTATTGGGGATCCTCTCCTGGGGGTCATTGCCGGGGTCACTGTGACTGCAGCCGCGTCCGAAGTGGGCACAACAACCACATTGCGATCCATCATGCGCCTGCAGCGACGGCAGGGTCGACCCCAGGCCCAGGGCCGCAGTACATAGAGGGGTCCATGGCGATGGTAGCACTCGCACTGAATGTTGATCTGTTGCACCTCGGCCATTTTTTGATTTTAGTGTTTCTGGGTGGTTGTTCGTTTCGTTACTGAATGTCAGCTACGATGACAATGTTGAATTTATAATGCAAAATGTTTGCCGCCCTACCTTATCAGTTCATCGTAATCCTGAACGTATCTTATCGATGAAATACTTAAATGATGGATCAATTCTTGCTGTGATTCATTCATAGAAATGTTTAACAGAGGTCAGTAAATTGAAAAATTAAAATCAGTGCATTGGATGCGTGTCGATGACTCATATTAATCCTTAGGTCTGCCCCAAATTAAACAAATAATGACTCATATTATTTAAGTCCGAAACTCAACATTTTTCCGTTACTGCCATGTTGAATTCTGCCAAAATTAAATTGTTTATCGATAAATTGGTTTTGTGCAAATGTATGTAACAGGCTGAAGGAAACATGCAAGAACCCATAAAGCATATATATTCTTGATTAGCATCACTAGCCATGCCGATTTAGCCATGTCCGTCTGTCTGTCCATCTGTCGGTCTATCTGTCTGTAAGAACGCGTAGATTTCAGAGACGACAAAAGCTAGAATTAAAATAAAAAATTAAATTCTTTCAGTTCGTATATACCATACGCAGATTAAATTTATTTAAAATAATTGATAATCCTTTCCGATTTCACATTATCGATATTTATATTTTTTTTGACACGGTTATTTGGGCATAACTCCTAAACTATAGGAACTAGAGCCACCAAATCTTAAATTTTATTCTGTAAAGCATACGCA
>SCDS01000680.1:0-48300 GCA_004149465.1 Drosophila nigromelanica
ACGATGAGGATGGGGCTGCCGTGGTGGCGCTACCGGTGGATGCGGCCGTAGTGGCTGAAGCGGTGGTGGTGGCGGCTGCAGTAGTTGTGGCAGCGGCTGTAGTAGTTGCGGCAGCGGCTGTAGTAGTTGCGGCAGCGGCTAGTGTGGTTGCGGCAGCGAGTGCATCTGTCACTGCAGCGGCTGCATCTGTCACTGCACCGGCAACGGCATCTGTGACTGCACCGGCTACAGCCGCCGCTGTGGTTTGTCCAATGCTCATCGGCAGGTAGGAGAGGCATATTGCCAAGAGGGCACAGTTGAATGCGATTATTTTGATGTTCATCTTGCTCAGATCGGTTGGTGAATGATACCTTTCTTCCGGATCGAATTGAATTTATAGTAATTTTTGATTTTGGCCAAAGTTTACATAGCTGTTTTTAAATTTTGGATTGAAGATCTTCCATATGAAAATTTGCGATGACCCCTTTTTGGTTACAGTTTACTATTGGATTCGCGTGTTTATTCAGCTGTGTTTTTATAAAAGAAATTATTTATTTCGATTTCAAATCGAAGCATTTGAATGTTGCCCTAGTTGGGTTCTCATCTTTAAATTAAATTCAATTATTGGGTCACACCTGAGTTTGCCTCAGACTTTTAAAATAAGTAAATTGACTTAACCGATTTTTCAAATGTTTAATTAAATAATTTATAAATTCTGCTATATAAAAAGCTCTTCATATTAAACTGGCAAAACTGTAAGGCGGCTTAACCTAGAACACGTAAAACGCTGACAGTGCTGACCAAAAAACCCATCGATGAAACCATTTATCATATCTAATAGCGTCCGAGATAAGCCATGAAAAAGGCGCAGGCGAAACTAAAACCATTAAAGCCAATATCAAAAAAAAAAAAAGAGTTGCCTAGCCTACATTTTTTGGCGACTGCAGGCAAAAATAAATTTATCGCTGCATTAATGCCAGCAGCCAGTAGAAGTCGAGCTCAAAGCAGCAGCATAGGATGAACTGTAGGTAAGTGGCCGGATGCACACTCCGAGCTACTTAATGAATGAAAAACAACGTGCGCATTTTTAATTGCATTCGTGCAGGCGGCCAATTGTTGGTGGTATAGCCGATTGTGTGTGTGTGTGTGTGTGCGAGTGTGTGCAGGTCACAATTGAATTAATAGCAAATATATTTATGGCCTTCATAAGAGCATTTAAATGCGGCGCCTGCACGGCGGCCCTGTAAAATTGATGTGCCTTAAAAAATATTGCGTATATAAAATTGCATAAAAAATAATTTCTCCACATTCTTATGCATGTGTATTGAATTAGTTGGACATGCAATTTATGCATTTAATTTTTGTATTTTGTTTTTAAATTTAAATAAATGTATATAAAATTCGATTGTTGGATTTTGTTTTAAATATTTTTCTTTTCGTCCTTATGTGCCATATTGAAATTGATTTTAAAAGTTTATGGAGCCAACATTAAACTTGGCCTTTAAAATTCATTTTAATTATGCTCTTTATTTTATGACCTAAAAGCAAACTAAAGCATAATCATAAAAACAAAAATTTGGCAGCATTTTATAGGCTGTCGCATTATCTGCGAGCAGCTATGCGAACATCAAGTCAAACAAAATAAAATGAAATTATGCGGGCAGCAAACCATAAATTGACTTTTGGCTCAACAAACAACAAAACAAAGCGAAACTTTTATTTTATTCTTTGGTTTTTTTTTTTTTTATATATATATATAAAGTTATATCAATGTTTTGAAACTTTTACGCATGCTTTGATCTCACGTATTCAGTTTTTGTTTGCGTATGCGTGTGCCAAGACTACAGGAGGACCAGATGATGTGTCCTGCAAATGGTTCTCGTTAACAGAAAGTAGCGCAAGGCAAAATTGTTCGAAAATGAAGGAAAGTTTAACACCTCTCAAGTCCCGCAAAGCTGATGCCAAGCAACTGCATTGAAGCGTAAATAAGGTGTGTATGTGTGTGTTTGTTTACCCAACACATGGCCTTTACTCTACACCTATCTCTTTCTCTCTGTCATTGTGACTGGGCTGTTATTTACTCGGTTTTTCCCCATCTATCTATATTTCTATGTTTTATGCGTTGACGTTCAAGTGTTTGGCATTTTTAACGCACGTTTGACTTTTAGGCATCGCACAGTGGGAACTGAGGCAACAAATCGTGACAATAGTCGACAATTTGAGACACAGACCTCTGCTGATATAAAATATTATAAAATTGTTAAGAATACATTAGTTTCATTATTTGTGAAAATTTTTTCCTTAAAAAAAGTGTATTGTTCTTTTCCCCAAATGTAAAACTAGAGTAATTGCAACTTAAAGTAGCAGAAAACCAGTTTATAATAAAATAAAAAAATTTTTAGGGTGAAAAAAAGTGTATCTGTGTTAATATGATTTTCAAGCTGAGTACCTTTGACTGTTGGCAAGCATAGGCAATACATTTGTAATGATTATATTTTGAAAAAATGCTCGCTACTTAAAGTTAGATTTTCAACAAAAAACATAGCAGAAGTCTCCACTGTGTATTGTTTAAAGTTTATTAAAAAGTGTAGCCTGCTTTTGTGCGCAGCATATTAAAAATATATTAGGCACAGCCTAAAAGTTGCATCATATTTTGGTTGCTGCTTTTAAAGCTGTCCATTCGATTAAAAGACTTTTAGCACGAGACTGAGACAGAGTACATAAATTATCCTCTGTGCTTGCGATGAGAAAGGAGCTCATTGATATTTTCACCCTTTGTGAAATTTTCCGAATTTTGACAATTTTCTTAATTAACTTAGCGAACTGTTAATAGATATATATATTTTGTATTTTGTATTTGCATTCACAGACAGCACATTATTATTAATTTATTGAATTGTGTTAATGTTGCAGCAGCAAAATTAATTGGCAATTAATGTCAACAACAGTCGCTACAGCCAAACAGATACCCAGTTAAACTTTCTCGGAGTTCTGCGAGGTGGGCGAAAAAATTTTAATAAGTATTTGTTTAAAAATGTTCGCGTCTGTTTATAATTGGATATATGTATGTATGCAATGAGAGTGCTTTAAATGAAGAGACGAATAACATATCTGTCAACGGAGTGTGAAATTCAATTTAATTATAATACAATCATTTCGACGTATATTGAAAAGAATGCAAATTTAAAATTAATTCAGCTTATAAACATATTTCAATTAAACTGCACGTTGATTGAAATATTCTCCATCTAAGACAAAATTGACAGCAGTGCTCAGTGCTCGATACACGAACGTTAATTAGTTAATAAATGACTAGAATTGGGAGCATGAATAAGAGAAGTCGGTTCAATTATAAAGTATGTAGGTATTATTTGTGGGTCGAGCTTAGCTGTGTCCGAATTGGCCATTAGTCTAGACCATAAATTCAACGCTCTGTTAAACACATTAGGTGGCCAGCTACGTCCGGCTTAGTTGGCTATAAATATCAATAATCACTCAATAAAGCGAAGGCAAGTCGCACACTAAAGTGAGAGGTGAAGAGAGAGAGAGAGAGACAGATAGAGAGAACGAGAAAGAAAAAAGAAAGGGACTCTGTTCTAGGTGTTTTAATCACCGTTGCCGTCTATTAGCAACTGTAATATGTGTGTGAAAAATAATAATAAACTGATGCAATCGCAAATCAGTCCGGCACATACACATTATTGCCTATTAGACAGGGAAGTGTACAATTTGTTGGCTTTTCGGTTATGAGTGTGGGTCAAATGCACTTAACATGGCCATAAGTGCGGTTTCAGCTCGTGGCTAAAGACGATAATTTTAATGTGTGCAAAAAATAACTACTTATAATTATGTGCAACAATTTTAGTGCCGTCCAGAATGTTACTAGCCAAATAAGCTTTTTGTTTAATAAACTTTATGAGCATTTGGGCCAAGTCAAGAAAAATGTGTTATTTTAATGCCCATCAACAAGGTTTATTTATTCAAGTGTTGTTCGTATTTAGATCTGCTTAGGGTACACGAGAATCTACTTGGCAAACAATAATAAATAAGCACAGAAAATGTATCTTCAGTTTGAGCATGGAGTATATATTAATCCGATCAAAGTTGTTTTCCACTCTGTTCTAAATATAAGTCCTAAATAAAGAACGTTAATTGATAATAGTCGTTCGCAAATGTTGCATTATTTGGAATTTCGGGATTATTAGAAAGGTATTCAAAGGTCATATTCGAAATAAAATATCCTTGTTTTCCCTATTATTGCCAAAGTCTTGCAACCTACATTCAGTTCACAAATTAGCTGTCACATTACAGAGACTCTCAAAGGATTTGCCTTGCACAATAATTAGCTTTCGCTATTTCCAAATGATATCTTAAGCCTAATATTATTAAAGCCCAGAATTTAATAAGCTGGTTGTTCAACTTTAAGCCGTTTGCGGTCGTTCAGTTCTTATATATGGAAAGCAATTTTAAACTTCTGTCGCAAAATATATTTCTTTACATTTAACTTCGAAGTTTTCCCCACTTGCAAATGTCCGCACGCATACAATCACACATACGCACGCACACATACATGCATGCATATATTTAAAGGAGCGCTCGCTTCAGTTGTGCATTCATGTTCAAGTGTACAAATGTGAGTCGCATTCAGGGCGCAAATTTATTCATTTCAGCAGACAGGTTGCTCTAATTATGCACGCCATCTTCTTTTTGAAAAAGAAGCAGTGCATCCTGTCGCCAAGCCCGAAATTATTTTAAATTTGTACCATAGGCCTGGGCGACATTGTTCTTTCTACTCTTTTCTTGTACTCATGAAATTTAGTAAATGAAAATGGCCATCATAAAGGTGTGCAAGTTTTCTGTTATTGCTCGCAGGAAAGTTCTATCGGAGGTAGATGTAATAAAACTCTTCTGTGGTAGTTGGCATAAGAAATTATTACAAGACTTTCATCCAAATGATACAAAATTATAAAT
Source organism: Drosophila nigromelanica (assembly GCA_004149465.1). Taxonomy (NCBI): domain Eukaryota; kingdom Metazoa; phylum Arthropoda; class Insecta; order Diptera; family Drosophilidae; genus Drosophila; species Drosophila nigromelanica. The sequence goes on from SCDS01000680.1 coordinate 4,951, forward strand.
TAGAATAATAAATACATTTTAGGGCTTGTTAGGTGTTTGTATCAATCGCCGTTAAATTTCACCTGAGAAAGTCCTAGTTCTGTTATTGTCGCATTCTTTTAAATTTAAAGGAACATATATTTTTAGTATTGATAACATAATTATGAGAATTTCTTATTATTATGTTATAAGAAATTTTATTCAATGCTAAGATGTTTTTTTTTTATTTATTTAAACAATTTTTTTATTACTGGGAAGCTCCCCCAGATTTAACAGAAAAAATTCATTTTATTCATTTTCGAAAAAATTTTTATTTCAAGATTTAGAAGTCCGAATTTTTGCTTTTATCGATTATGTTAGTCATAATTAGTGTAAAAATCAACATTAAATCCGATTCTGAGGGGGTCAAATTATTGATAAAAAATTATGCCAAAATTGCCAAAAATTTTGACAAGTAAAGCTCTCAGATCCATAGCTCCCATGTTTGAAACTTCCATAACTGTGTCAAAACTGAACCGATTTTCATGTTCTATGGCATTTTGGTCATGTTTTGTCATCTAGATTAGTTCTGCATTTAAAACATATGCATTTTTGAAAATAAAATTTTTTTCATTTTTTGTGAAAATATCATGTACCCCCCCCTTGTTCATTTTCAAAAAAATTTTTTTTTCAAAATTTAAAATTGCGAATTTTTGTTTTTAATCAATTGTGTTAGTCATAATTAGTATAAAAATCAACATTAAACCCCATTCTGAGGGGGTCAAATTTTTTGTCAAAAATCATGCCAAAATTGGCAAAAATTTTGACAAGTAAAGCTCTCAGATCCATAGCTCCCATATTTGAAACTTCCATAGCTGTGTCAAAACTGAACCGATTTTCATGTTCTATGGCATTTTGGTCATGTTTTGTCATCTAGATTAGTTCTGCATTTAAAATATATGCATTTTTGAAAAAAAAATTTTTTTCATTTTTTTTGTGAAAAATATCATGTAATTTTTGTGAAAATATACATGTACGCCTTATTCACTTTCGAACATTTTTTTTCAAGATTTAAAATTGCGAATTTTTGTTTTTAATCGATTGTGTTAGTCATAATCCTTAGCTCCCATTGTAATTAGATATTAATTGTACATTGCACAAATAATGCCTAGCTTTATGTTTTATTACACTGTGAATGAGTATTACGCTGTCGGCCACACCCAACATTTTTACTTGATTTTATTTGGTTTTTTTTGGGAACAAGATTAATTTAAGTTTCCATTCATGATTTTAACAGTTTTAAAGATCTGGATTTGAACCGGTTCGGTTTAAACGACATATTTTACGTAAATTTTTTATTTAAATATTATTTTTAATCTTTAACCTGCGTCCAAATCGAGCAACTTTTACAATATCATTTACAACCAGCTTAGAAACATATTTTCAGAATTTGTTAGTAGCTTACATTGGTTAGTTCTTATGTGTCACATGTTATACATATACTGTACGTCATATCATGAGGTAATTTGAGAGCTTTTCATCTTGAGATCACTAATTATACAAATGTATTTCGAATGTTTTTCAAGGTTTATTTGAGAACGTTATGTTTTTTATGTGCCTGTACAGGCATAAATTACGACTGGGGTGTGGCAGCTTTCTGTGCGTAAATCATAACACCAAGAAACACACGCCAAGAAAAAAAAGCAAAAATAAGTAAAGAAAGAGAAAACAATTTGCACATAAACAACATAAAGCATTGCCAGCCTTTAGGCCTGTTACGAGTATTTTTTATGCGTCGCAAGTTTTTTACTAGCGCAAATAATTTATTAGCACACACAGTGGAACCGGCCCCCAAACCAGGCCACATTGCCCAAAAGCCTAAAAGTGTGCCTCTTATAAATCAGCCAAAGTCAATTTTGTGGCTGCGGCTGCGAAAAGTTTGCCGCACAATATTGCGGTACATTTCAAGTAGGCGGCAACTCAATTAGAAAATTTAATTATGACACAAAACAGATATCCCCCAATTCTGTTCAACGTTTACAATTGATTAAGTAATTTAATTGAACTTGCGGCTAGTGTCAGAAATGATTTTCAATACATCTAAGCATCGTCACATTGCACGTCCATCATAATCAACATCATCATCGCCAGCGCCAACGTCATCATCGTCTATAATCCAAGAACAATATGAAAATCAATCACAGCTACACCCAACGCCTCCAGGTACGAATTCAATTCTCTTGAACAATTCTTCACGCTGTCAGTTTTCACTTTTGATGCGTGTCAAAATGAATTTTGGTATTTGAAATGGGGCGCTTCAACTGAGGGATGGACGGGTGTTGGGGGGCGTGGCTAATCTTGAGTTTCGGCCATTCGAGTTTGCCCTCGAAACAAACTCGCAGTTTTATGCTTAAATATTTATGTATTTTGTATTTCGCCAGTGCGTAAATTGCTTCCCTGAATCGGGGCTGGCCGGGTCGACTGGGCCGCCTTATTACCAAGCTGTGCATTTTGATTGATTAGCTTCTGTTCTTTCCGATTTGGGCTTAATAAGGCACCCCCGGGGGCTTTTGTAAATTGATTTTGAAATATATTGGCGCATTTATGGGTGTTCCGAATGCGATTTACAAAGGTTTCCCGATTGAAATTATATGATTGAAGAGGCTTTTCTCTGTTTTATATAGTTTTAATTTAAATTTCAATTGTACTTCAGTTTTTCTCTTGCATATTATTTGGATTAAAGCCTCCACTTATCTTAATATCGAGCCCCATTAATTTGTTCAAGTTCATTTGTTGCGCAGCAACTTTTGTTTTTTGTTTTCCGCGCCTGCCACGATTAATTAAGTAACGCAATTGGGCTCAAGTAGCCCAAATTCATTGGCCAACGAAGCAACTTGATTTAATTTTAAAATACGCCCATACAACAGTGTAAAAGGTAAATACCGTTGCCCATTCATAATTTGCAAACCACGAAAATTCTTTTACAAATTGTTTGAAACACTTTTGTGCTGACCTTGCTTTAGACCGGGTCAAATTAGCCTTATCAATCAGTCCGTGACGCGAACAAAAAGATGCCAGAGCCCACTGGCAACGGCCAAGTGCTAAGTGGCAGATGAGAGGGTGGAGTGGCCGTTAAATTTGGACGCGCTCAATCAAGCGCTAAGCCGGCAACAGTTCGTAAGACCCATTTGTACGACCCTTTGGCAAAGTTAACGGACACACTCTCCTTTGGCACCTTTATCTTTTTGTCTTGGCCACCTTTTGACTTTTCGGCAATCTGAGCAAAGTTTTTGCCCCGTTTTGCGGCGCTAATTTGTTGTTGCACGTGGTTCGCCCCAAATGGAGCGCGTCATTAGTTGGCAGCCGGCTCAGCTTCTGCCTCTGCCTCTGCCTCAGCCTCTGCCTCTGAATCTGAATCTGCCTCTGCCTTCAATCCAGATTTTGATTCCCAGTGCGGTTTCCCCTCACGATTTATTATTAATTGGCTGCAGGCAAAAAGTTTCGCACTTCTATTTGTTCAGCAAGTTGTTCTTGAGCAACATTTTTGGAGCTGCGTGTATTTCAATTATTAACACTTGTGCGGCAACATTTCTTTCCACTTAATTGTTTAATATTTTACAGCAATTTTGGGTCGCAAGTTTCGCATTTGGTTTCCGTTGTTTCTATTTATTTGCATAAATACTGCATAAATATTTTCTATTTAATTAAAACTTTTCCCTTTTCTAACTGCAGACGCCAACAGGAAGCCCCCAAAAATACCAATTCCTGGATCCCAAAATGATTGACGGTGAGTTTCAGCTCAAATATAAAGCAAATTTATATATGCATTTTTGTAATCATGTGCATGAGGGCTTTGATATCACTATTAAATTAATAATATCTAAATAATATCTATTTTGAAAAAAAAAACCAGCAACTAAAATAAAGCTTGCATATCCAACACGAATTTTGTACTGTTATTTTAAGCTTCATGGATTAACACAATTTTTATTATTTAGTTAAATTAATAAACAAATCACGTTTTTTAAATAAGTCTGATAGAGTATCAATTAAAAGTATTGATTTAAAATTTAACTTGAGAGCATTGGTTAAACAACAATAATGCCATTTTAATTTAAAAATACTTTATAAAGTGTAAATAAATCATGAGATTGGGACATTTAATTTAATAGAAAAAGTTTTTATTAAAATAAAATTAATAAAATATGCAAATATAATCAAAATGCAACAATAAGAAGAAAAAAAAATTATAATTATTATTAATGCCAGCCTTATTGGAATTTAATTAATTTGACCAAACATATTTCAAATTCGCGGCATTGTTTAAAAATATAAAACAGCCAGATACACACACACACACACACACACACACACACACACACATGCACACACCAGTTAGGAATGGCAATAAAATTAAAGCGATTTTTTCTGCGGTCGCAAATTGCTTTTAATTGTTGCCGCAGCAACTGTTGTTGCTGCTACTGTTGTTAGTGTTGCTTTTATTGCTGCCCAACTATGCATTAAATAAGGCTAGAACAAACTGTATGTGTGCACTTAAAAAAGTTGTATAGCATTTAAGCGGATTTATTTTGGTTTTATTCCCCTCCTGATTGTATTTGTTTATGCTTTAATTTAGCATTGAATATGCGATACCAAAGGCAGCTTTACACCCACACACACACACATATTCATGCAGCCGACCTAGCCACGCCCACAAGCACACACACTCACTCGCAATAACAAACATCAATTGCCACATGCAAACAGAAGCAGAAGCAGCAGCACCCAGCCCTGGCTTCTGGCCTTTATTTTGTAGCATACTTTTGTGCGGCTTGCATTTTGTTGTTCATCGCAGCGGCAGCAGCAGCAGCAGCAGTCGAAGAAGAAGAAAGCAGCGGCAGAAGCTGAATAGAAAAAGTGCTCCGTAAATACGCAACCAGTCGCGTCGTGTAGTATTTAGAGAGGCACAAGTGCCGGCCTCAGATCCCCTGCTCCAGTTCCTGCTTCTATAATTGTGCCCTGCATGTGTGTGCAAATGGGTGTGTGTGTGTGTGTGTGTGCGTGCTTGTATGCCAGCGTCTTTTTATGAACTTGTTAACAATCTAACGACCTTTTCTGCCAGCATGCTTGTCAGCCAGACTGTGTTGTTGCTGTTGTTGTTATTGTTGTGTCTACAAACATTTATTCTAACCGGGCGAATCATGTGTATGCATAACAAATATTTGCATACTTTTGGGCTGCTCATGAAAATAACATAATTTGATTCCGACAAGAGACGAGAATGTGGCAATGTGATTTGAGCACAAGTGCAAGTGTGTGTGTGTGTATGTGTGAGAGCTCGTATCTTGTTTGCATAAGTCGCTCTTCAAATAGCTAAAATAATTAAAATAAGCAACTCAAACTAAAAATAATATGTAATGTCAAGGGTTATTTTTGACAACAAAAAAAGAAACTATATCAAATAACATATATAAAATATAAAAGAGTTTTAATTCACATTTTGACAATTTTCCTCTTTTAAATTTGAGCTAAATTAAAAGTGGAGGCGGGTGGAGTCCCTTAAATGTCGTACGAATATTGCATGAGCCTATTGTTCGAGCTGTGCCTTAACGCGTGCACCAGAGAGGCAAACAAACAAACATTGTTGGTTGCCTGTTTAAAAGTTCTCAACAACAACAGCAACAACAATAACAACAACAACAACAACTTGACCGGCAACGACAACACGGAACTCATTAATTATTCATAGTGTTCAGCACCAAAGTGTTTATGTGGCAAACTCCGCTCAGGCGTCGCCCACAAAATGAACACCATCCAATGCGCCGCCAGCAAGGACACAAAAGGGACTCAACAACCTGGCACAAAAAAAATATATATATATAAAAGGAAAAAAAAAAATATATGCAAATTTAACTTTTTCTCAACATAAAAATAAACTAGCTGCCGCGCCCCTTAGCCAGCCGGTCCCCTCTTTGGCCAGCCAACCAGCAGCTGGACACAAAATTGACAATATTGTTAACAGCTTCTTTTAGAACGAAGCTGATTAGATCGAAATCGAGCAGCCGCCTCTATGCCGATTCGTACAGGCAAAGGACAATCATGTGCCGTCCTCGTTGCCGTTGCAGATGTTGTTATACACAACAAATCCATACGTGCTAAACGCACATCTGAAAACAGGACGAGAGCAGCAGCAACAATAACATCAACTTTTTCTGTTGTCGGTTGCCATTTGTAAACATTGGGCGGCTGTTAATGGTAAAATTTTAAAGCTTATTTGCTCGAAACGCATGTTGTGTGTGTGTGTGTGCATGTGTGTGTGTGTGTGTGTGTGTGTGTTTGTGTCTTTTGTGTAAATCGTTATTGAATGCCCAAATTTCAAATTGCACCCAGGGCGACCGTTTGTGTATTTGGCCTTTAAATGGTCAACTCATGTGTGTGTGCGTGTGTGTGTGTGTGGGTGTGGCCAGTGATGATTTGTTTTGTGATTTGACTGCAGCAAAAGGATTTGAGCTGATGTTCAGCACTTGCGTGCATGTAAGTGGCAATTGGGGAGTCATCTTTAGTGCGGCGTCTGATGGATATCCACTTTATAATACGACTATTTGTTGGATTGATGAAACTGATTCTGACAAATTGAGTGCTTGCCACTTTTTAAGTTAGATGCTAAATGATCCCTGCGAGATTTCATTGGGTTTCACAAACGAGCTGCCAATTTTCAATTATTTTCAAACATTATCTTATTTCTTGTTAATTTATATTTTTTTCATTTTATTTTTGAAATGCATTCAATATTGGTTAGCTTTATTTTTTCTCAATTCTACATTAAATTCTACTTATTTAAATCAGATTGCATTAAAGGCGTGAAATACAAAAAGATATGATTTAATGAAATCTTAACCAACTCAATTTGTTTTGGTAACAATTTTACTCCTATTTTTGTTAAAAATCCTATATAAAACTATTAAATTTCTTAAATGTTTTTAAGAGGTATACAGTGTATATCTGATTTTCTATATTTCCTGAATGTTTGTGTTTTTTATCGCAAAAGTTTAGACTGTCTGTCAATCAAAAGGGAATATTTGAAATGAATGAACACAATATATATATATGTATGTATATATAAAAAAAATATATTTATGCATAGTTTTTTTGACTGTTGAGCAGCAGATGTTAGGGAAATGTAGGTAAACAATGGTCACATTGATTAGGGTCAAAATATTGTTTGTAGCCCCAATCAGATTGTGGCCAACTTATGCAAGAAGGAGCCATTTAGTTTGGCACAAAATTTGCATTCGTATATTTCGAATGGGCAAAGTCCAAGTTGTTAAGCAGCTTTCAGTTTGCCATGGCTGCTGCATATATTAGGCCTATACTTTTAACTATGCCCGGTGCTCTCAACAAGAGCTCAAACTGGGGAAAAACATTTTCTTTTGCACTCCTTGTGTGTTCCTAGGCACTTACAAGTTATAAATTGCTTGTTAGTCCCGTTTTGACAGTTTGGTTTCAAAAGATTTCATACACACACACACACACACAAACATACAAATGTGCTTATGTTTCATATATAACATGTGTGGACAAAGAACATTTTGAAATTCAAATACTGTTGAGGTTTTTAAGAAAGGATTGAGAACTAAATGATCTGCGAATACGTTGCGTATGCGTAATATGAATGAAGCACATTCACTTAGTTATTTCTTTGAAATGTGTCGTTCTTTTTGATTTTTTAGGTCATCATTTAATTAGAATTCAAAGTATGGACATTTTGTGTCACAAAATCATAACGAGACACAAACTCTAATGCGAATACGTTGCGTATGCGTAATATGAATGAAGCACCTTTACCCAGTTATGCAGATGCAACTAATTTCAGAAAATCCCTTGAAAACCCATTTCCTTTGCATTTGAACATAAATAGTTTTGATTTCTTAGGCCATAATTTAATTATAATTCAAAGAGTGGCCATTTTGTAACAAAATTTGCATTCAATTTGATCAAGGCAAGCGGCAAACTCAATTCAATTCAATTGAATTCGATTGGGGTACATTTCGCCAGTTGAAGTTGACCAAACGTGCATGTCGAAAAACTTTTTTAATCAATAATTTGGCAGAAATGCAAAGAAGACAACCCCCCATTTACGCCCGTCCGTCCGTCTGTCCGTCCGTCCGTCGGGTATCCTGTTAGAGCGCAGACATTCGCACTCATTTAACAATTTCACGCTTCGTTTAAGAACCGTGAGCGGCAGCATTGAGCAGGTCCTGGAGCACGAATCGACCCGCCGTTTCGTGCTGCGTTTTTGATGCGACCAAATATATATATATACATATATTTTTGAGGCGGTTTGCATTAAAAGTTTTTTGGGCAAATAAAACGGGATTTGCATGCTTTCTCTTAGTTAACCCTTTTTCGTCCGAAGTGCGCGCGCTCTGTTTTTGCTGATAGACCGTCGACAAGACTTCTCGTTGTCGTAGACGTTGTCCTCCGCATCCCCATCCGCATCCTTGCCGTGCTCCTCGTCTGCGTCCTCGCCGTTGACGCTTGAGCGCGCACCGGTTTTTCCCAACGGAAATGATGACATTTCGTCCAACTTTGTCGCTGCGGTGTGCAGTCGCATAGAAATGCTGAAAGCCGTTGTCTGAGGTGTCTAAGTAAATGTATAGAAAACATTTGCGACTGTTGCGCAAAAATGAACATTTTCACCTGCCCGCGTTTTGACGGCGGGCGGAAATTGTTGAAATGCTGCGGCGTTTTGCTCGTTTTACTTCGCTGCCACAAAATTGAAATTGAAATTGTGGCCAAATGTTGTCGCCATCATTTTTATTGATTTCCTTTACATACTTTCTTTTATTTGGCTTATTCGCTTACTCCGAATGCCGGGCGGAAGGAAGGTAGCAAAACGTTATTATCAATTATCGTTTATTATTGTTGTGGCTTTTTCTTGCATCGCCGACTTGTGTGTTTTCCATTTACAGTTATTTCCTATTACCTTTTTATACTCGTTCACTAACTGAAAACAGTATATTGGGCTTATGCAATCTCCGTTAGTCTGTTAGTCTATGAACACAGTCTTTTCGCCTCTATTGAAGCTAGAGTCTTCAAATTTGGAATATATACTAGTGTATACCCGTGTCGGATAAAGTTTTAAGTTTTTTCGGCCAAAAGCTGGAGACATGATATTATACCTGAACTTCCGCCTTCACAAATTATAAAATACTTATTTTTTCAACATCAAAGCGATACATTTTTGTGTGTATAAAAATAGTTCTATTTGGAGAAATTAACTAGAATTTTCTTCGTTTTGCGTGTTTGAGACCGCGTAAGTTTTTTAATTTTATTTAATTTTTTTATACTCGTTTATTATTTTTTGGTGCATACATAACGCATGTTTTAGTTGTTGTTAACGTGGTTTGTAAAGCTTTTATTAGATTTTTTTTTATTTATTTATTTATTATGGTTACTTAAGAAAAAGTGAAGTTGAGCAATTTTACTTTTGATTGCGGATCTAGGGACTAGTTCAATAATACAAAAAACATATGTTTGTATGAAAACAAAACAAAAAAAAAAATATTTTGCATCGGCCGGGAATCGAACCCGGGCCGCCCGCGTGGCAGGCGAGCATTCTACCACTGAACCACCGATGCTTATACCAAAATCAAGCAGAAAGACAATCTCCAACATATTTTCGGACATACTAAATAATAAAATCAAATTGTGCAAATTTATTATGCATATTACTTTTTTGAATAAATAAGTTTGTTGATTATTGGCATAAGTTAATAGACTTGTATATTTGAATTCCTATTTTGATTTCTGTTACAGGCTGAATTTCAAAGGCGAATGCTTGATATAACCTCTTGGTTACTCTTGGCTCCGTTTCACATTTGCACAACTCGAACTTTGTGAGTAGCGATGTTCCTCCGACATTTGTCGACTCTACCTTGGAGAGACCCAAGTTCGTTCGTTGGCAACCTGCCGGCAGCTGCACTTTATGATTATATTCAAAAACAATAAAGTTTGTTGTCATATGCAGCTTGGCTCACGTGGCGTCGGACTGGGTTGCACAGGAAGCCGCATGCACACAATGCAATTATATCGGATGTGCTTTTAGAAGTATCTGTAAGATACAAATGAACGTCAACGGCATAATGACTCTGTCGTCAGTACATGACGACGACAGCACGAACTCGACAGCCCAGACATTGTTGCCTGAGCCAAGTGCTCAATGTTACCGTTACAAATTGCCAGTTGGCTGCTGCTTAAAGCTATCTGCAACAAATACACACACACACGTGTGCAACTTTGGACACTGCGCAGCTCTTTTTGTGCGCAATCTTTAAAAACAATTTGCCACGAGTCAAGCGAAAGATCGCTGACAGCATTTAATTGAAAATGTTTATTTATTCAAGTGGCTCGGCTAACTCTATTTTCAAGTGTGTGTGCTTCGGTGTTTGGTTTGGTTGTGCTTTGACAGCGCGATAACAACAACTAGTTGGCGCTTCTAATTGCAGTTGATTAGGTGGCCTCAACCGCAGCTAGCGAAAGTTAGATTGCAATACGCGAATGGGAATGCACAAGTTCTGGCTGAAAGTGGTGATGTTAAAAAATTGCAAAATATATTGTACCGATTTTTTTCCAAGTTTAACTCGATAATCTTTTTAATGATATTTCGATTTATATCGATCGATTCTTATATGAAAATCGACCTTTTACGCATCTTTAAACTTAAGCTGAAGACTCCAAGAAAAGAATGCGAACTTTAAGTTTGTTATGTAAATAAAAAATCTGAAAACCAATTTTAACAGCACCAATTTCTCCAATTTTAATAATCGATCTTTTTTTTTTAATATGTCGCATCGACGATTATCAACACAATTTGTAATCAGATATAAAGAATCGATATTCATTTCAGTTGAACTTTAACGTTGATGAAAAAAAATCCAAATTGTATCGTTGATGTTAAATATTTTATATTTTACCTCGGTTATTTTTTTTTACGATATTTAATTGTACATCAATCGATTCTTATAAATAATTCAGAGTTTGGGCATCGTTTCTTTTCTAATCCGATAATCTAATCGATATTTTTTCGATTTAACATCACTAGATAAAATACATCAACTATAAACGATCGTAATATCAATTTATTTACAACTTAAGACACGTATTCGCCTAGTAACTATGGAGCTAGGTAATTAAACTAATATTTACTTATGTATATATAATGTCGTCAGTTGGAGGTACTCCTCAAAAGTCCTTGTCCCAGCCGCTTAGCTCCTCGGCCGGCTCGTAGTCCGTTTCCACGCCGAGTGGCATAAAGTATTGCAGGTCGGTCAAGCTCTTCAGGCAACGCTTTATGGGCGAGGCCAGCTGCTTCTGCCTGAGCCGCGTCCAGTCGAGATTGTCGAACCAGCTGTGCCGCTTGATGTCCGCAATCCCCTTGCGCTGGTAGCCCAGCCGCTCGGCGGGCAGCTGCTTGCACAGATGCCGTATCAGATGCTGTGCGGATTTGGGTATGCGCGACGGCATGTGGATGACATCGATGCCGCTCAGGATGTTCTGATAGATCTTGATTTGATTGACGCCACGAAATGGCGTTTTGCCCACCAGCAGCTCGTACACCAGTATGCCCAGTGCCCAGTAGTCCACGGCGCGATCGTGACCGCGATCCAAGATGATCTCCGGCGCCACATATTCGGGTGTGCCGGCAAACGTGTTCGTCTTCTCATTGGGACGCACGTACTTGGCAAAGCCAAAGTCCACCTAAATTAAACAGATAACTCCAGGTTAGCTAACGACAATATCAATATTGAATCGATATTGAGATGCGAAATTTAAGTAAAAAACGATATGATCTTGAAATCGATATTTGTGGAATGCATCGATATTTAAATTTTAATTCTCATCTCTTAAATTACTTTCTCTCGCTGGAAATCGATTTTAAACGATATTTATGTTTAATTTTCGATATGTCATTCAATGTGCTATTTTCCCCGATATTAATATCGGAACTTTGTTATCGATATGCATGCGTAGTTCAAGGTCAACTCACCAGCTTGCAGTAGCCATCGCTGCTGAGCATTAGGTTCTCCGGCTTGAGGTCTCTGTAGATGAAATTGTGCGCGTGGAGAAAGTCGAAGGCTTCCACAACGCAGCCTGCTATAAACTTGGCAGTCTTATCATCGAAATACTGACGCTTTGACATCACCGTCCAGACATCGCCGCCCATGCAGGCCTCCATCAGGAAGTACACATACTTTTCGTTGCGATAGGTGCGATACAGTCTGTTAAAGGAGATTTCAAAAAAAAAAACATTGATTATCCTTCAATTTCTATTGTATTTCTGTACTCACTGCACTATAAAGGGCGATGCGCGACATTTGATCATCACATTCTTCTCGTTGTACACGTGCTCGATTTGATCCTGCTTGATCACCTCGATCTTCTTGATAATCTTTAATGCAAACGTTTGATTGCCGTGCGTAACCAGATCCACACGGCCAAAGGCGCCTGCGCCCAGAGTTGCCACCTTCTTCAGATCGGAGATGGCGATATGTGCGTGCTCATTATCGAATTCGGCGCTTTTGTTGCTCGAACGTCCATTCTCGTTGACCTGTTCCTGGGGCTTCTCTCTCAGCTGCATTATGGTGCCCAAGTAGCTGGTGAAGGCTCTGCGAACAGGTGACAAGATTCATTATTATCAGCATATTTCTCTGGTCTTCAGCTTTTCTCTCTTCTCTCACTCTCTCTCCAGCTTGAGCACCTCAGTGCCGGGTGCATCGGCGTAGACGGTGGCCTGTCGGACGTCCGCGTTCATCAGGGCCTGTTCTCCAAAGTAGTCGCCCCGCTTGCGCTTGGCCACAATTTGCTCCTGTCCCGCGTCGTTCTTCTTCTTGATGGTCACCGTGCCGCCGCGTATGATAAAAAACTCATTGCCCACCTCCCCCTCGCGCACAATACAGCTGCCGGTCTCATAGAATTTCTACAAGCAAATTGATCAAGAGAACAGAAACAAGAAATAAATGAGTGAAAAACAGGTTTTATAAAGCATTATTATAATAATGTTCTTTAGTATTTTTATTAGTCAGAATTAATAATTGGATGAAAGCTGATAATATAATAATTGGTGAATTGCATGATTTTAGCTACTGAGTTGCTGGTTGAGGATAAAACAAGTAGAACGTTGCCATCGGGCGTAACCGACTCAATAATACTCGTTCACTATATATTAACGACGAAAACAGTCTTCATTATTATTATTATTAAGAAGAAATATAGTTCTTTGTAACTTGTATGGGCGGGAGTGATCGTGTCCAAAAATTATCGGCTCAAAAACTGTTTGTTAGTTCTAAGATTGTGATGAAAGCAAAAAAACATTTGATCGATTTGGGATATTTAGAAATCACAAGTAATCTGAATACTGACTTACCACGCCCCTAATAGGAATAGACCACAAATTTTAAATTTTATGTGATTTCAAGTTTAAGTCTCTTAGACAGACATTTCAGAAACCCAATATACTCTGTTCACTTCGAAAAACAAACTTCGCGCACAAAGTAAATTGACCTAAATTTTATAGGAATTTATCGACAACAGCTGTCATCATAGATTAATTGGATATTTTAATTTAATTACGCTGGCGCGAAAATATAAATTATTGCCCACGCGCTGTCATCTCAACAAATTTCTAATATACAACCAAAGACAATATAAATAAAATAAATACAAATAAATAGTATTTATATTCTCTTTGGTACAACTCTATTTTGGGCAGAATAAGGCAACAATTTAAATCATGAAAAATTTTAAATGTTCTTTAAAACTCTTCTGCACCTGTGCCTATTTATTTACTTACGTTCCCACCTGTTAATATAAGTAAGCTAATTTTCAAAATGTAGCTGAATTACTTACCCGCTGCAGCAGATCGACAACTTTGGTGAGGAGACTCTCCTCCAGCTCGTGGAGAATGGGAACTGATCGTAGGAACTGCAAGTTCTCCTCGCGCTCCTTGGAGCCCGAGATTTGCATGATGGCCCGAAACGTTTCTCGCGTTATCTTCCAGACTCGCGCATCGGTGGCAGCTGTCGGGCAGAGGAAATTTTCTTACAGGGTATGTGGCGTGACTGCGGTCACTTACCCTTTATGGTGGCCTTGCGTGGCGCATTGTAGAGTATCGCCAGTTCGCCAAAGACGGTGGCCGGGCCGAAGTTGGCCACGTGCTGGCCCGATTGTATCACATCGAAGTGGCCCTCGGCGGAGACGAAGATCTCGGAGCCCTCGTCGTGCTCGTTAATGATGTAACTGTTCTTTTTGTAGCTGGCCGGCGCCATAGCATTGATCACCATGTCCTTGCGCTCCTTGTCCATTAGATTATTGAGGAAATCATTGTGTTCGATTGCATTGAGTATGAGATTGCGTGTACTGTAAAATAATCGAATGCGAATCGGGACAATGAATGGAATGGGTCAATCAGCCAGAGTTGTTTACCTAACTTACGCTTCGTCCTTTGCATTAAATTCGATTTCGATATTCTGCTGCACAGGCAAATTCGGTCGCACATAGATGAGGCCACCCTCCACGCGTTGTGTTTTCGCTGCTGAACTTCTGGCCCTGCTGTCCACCAGCTTGGCCATTGCATCCTACCAATCGACGTACCAAAATTAAGCAAATAAAATCAAAAATTGCGTTATTTAGCTGTTTGTTTTTCCGATTGGTCAACTGATTGGTCAACTGTGTTTTTGTGGTTATTTGTTGACAGTTTTGTGCGGTGTTTGTTTTAGGATTCGGTTCGGTTTTGTTATTAAATAAGACCTTGACTACTTTAATGTTGTTGGCCCCACACAAATTTACTCAGTGTCATTTTGGGGAATTAAAGATTTTACGAGCCAAAATAATGAGTCGGGCTGTGTGCCCGCGGGCCCTAACGGACGCTTGCCATAAAATATTTACCTCTCAGCCATTTTAGGTATTTCCGGGGCCAACCTATTGCCGCACGTAGGCGGCTCAAAGGATACGGCAAAAGCGTATAATATAAGGATGGCGTCTTACAAGGCGCAACATCAGCCAAAATTTAGTTGTGGCTTGGCAAATTCGCTGGCTCAGCAACAGTTAACGGGGGAGGGTTCAGGTAAATATCGAGGATACTCAGCCAAGTTGTTGCCGGACTGTAAAAGAGTGAGAAATGGCAGCTGCATTCGAGCAGAGAGGGAAGAGAGAGAGAGAGAGAGAGAGAGAGAGAGAGAGAGAGACAGGAGCAGCAACAGTTTTATCTGTTGCCTGTTTTTCTGCTTTTGCTGAACAAAAGTTAGAGTTCATGTCTGTTGCCAAACAATTAACATTTCGTTTGTAATTAGTAGCATGTCGAGGGGTCACCTGTCTCTTCACTCCCACAGTTTAGTTTTTTTTTATTCTCTATTGTTGCTTGGCGATTATTTAATTAGCAATGAGTACTTAGTTACTACCACGCCCAGGCTAACAAAGTTATGTTGACCTGATTAAATTTACAGCACATTTCATTCATAGCAATAGTTGGTTGTAGTGTACATTTGTCTAGACTTGCTAGAGGGCTACGGATTTATTCAAAATTTACAACAATAGCTTTAGTTAAAGTTCGTTATCTCTGAAACTAAATCAAACAATTTCCTTGATGAATATGTTTCCTAAAATATGTTGAATGTTGCAATCAAAAAGTTTTTACTGCCGCATGCTAAAAATAACTGGAAAATATCTTTGTGGAAAAAGTCATATACTAAATTTAATTTAAGGCACTGACTTCTACACTGTGTGAAATAAAGGCTTGCCTTAGTAGGAATGATCGTAACAATATTTGCATTGATTTTTAAAGCAGCTAAAATCGGTCTTAAAATTCGACCTAGGTGAAGTTTTCGTAACATCAAATCTGCTAGCAAGAACATATTTTATAATACAACTCATTACTCAAATGCACTATCAATACTTCTTTAATTTTTTGCAGATGTTAAATATATAAAAAATATTAAATATTTAACATATTTAACATTTGCAATGATTTATCGAATTTTGAAATACAATTATTATTCGATTTGTAGAAGGAGAATTTTATTCTGCAAAAATAAAGCTGTTTGATTTAAGGCAAGTGTTAATTTTGTCACTCACATCTGGTGGAATTCCAGAATGTAAAATATGCTAATGTAAGATTTCTGGAACTGGGCGATAATATACAGTATACAGTCTAAGAAACTTTAAACTTAAACTTGATACACTATTTTATCAAAAATAATTCCTAGCTAATTTAAGAATGTGCTTGATATAAAAGGAACAAAATCGTATGAATTTGAGCTGTAAAACTATGTGAGATATATAAGAAGGGCTTATTGCCAAATCCATCCAAAGCAGTTAGACATATGTCAGGAGACCATAAAGTCCTTTGTTTCAGTTTAGGCAACCACAAAATTCACAAAAAAAAAACCCTTTCGAAAATGGTTCATTACATACTTGACTACTTGAAGCGGCTGTTGCTGCGGTTGTGGGCGTGTCCCGGCCGGGTTTCAGCTCCTCCGCACTACGTTTCTTGGGCCAATGCAGCGGTGTTACTGGCTTTAGCAGCTCGAGGGGCAGCGGCGGTGGTGGCGGTATGTTAATGTCGGGCATGGTGGAGACACGACGCCGTTGGCCGTTGGCTGCCGGCTCGTTGTTGGCCATCGTGCTCTTCGACCTGCTAAGATAATTGAGTGACACATTGCTGCAGCTCTTTGCGGGCGACTTTGGCGTTGTTGTTGTTGTTGTTGTTGTTGTTGTCAGCCGTTGTCCACATTCATGTTCATGTGGTAATGTCCCATTTGGCAGCTTGCTGTTGTTGCTGTTGCTGTTGTTGTTGTTGGCATCGTTGCTATGCCAGGACAAAGTGTCATCAGAGTGCTGCTCGGTATTTAGTTCCTGCGTATGACCAATGAAAAATTTTACATTCGCCTTTGCTGTCGATGCTGCCATCGGTGGTGTGAATATCGAGGGCGTTCCACTGGACGGACTCCTGCCAGCCTCACAGACTGCGCTCTCATCAATTATGCCATTCACATGCCCTTTGAGCTTTGACTGGCCGTCGACAACATCGCCACCATCCGGCACCATCTCCGTCTCCGTCTCCAACTCCAGCTGCAGCTGCAGCTTCAGCTGCTGTTCCAGTTGCAGCTGCAGCTGCAGCTCCTCCATTGCCACGTTGGGCAGCGCCGTTGGGCGGCGCTCTTTGACGGGCTTTAATTTTGAATTGCAACGTGTGACATAAATTGCACCACCATTAACTGTCAAAGTCTTGTCCTTCTCCTTCTCCACATCCTTCTCTTTGTGGCTTTTATGCGAGCGAAACATCTTTGGCTGCCGCTGCTGCTGCTGTTGCTGCTGTTGCTGCTGCTGCTGCTGCTGCTGTTGCTGGCTGCCGATGTTGTCAGCATTGTTGACTACATTTTCGGCTACAGCCTGGAGCGGCTGGACGGTGGGGCTGGAGGGCTGTTGTTTTAGGCGCTGCAGTTGTGCCTAATGGGCAACCAGTTGTGGACGTTCGTCCAAACATTTACAAAGACAAACAAAGGTGCGGGGTGCAAGTGGGTCCGTCGGCATTGTTTGTGTGATTGTTGTTGTGTACATATTTACAAGTGTTTTGTGATTCGTTGTTGTTGTTGTTGTTGTTGTTGTTAGCATCATTTCGTTTGAAAGTATAAGAAACATGTGTGCAAATATTAATTGAGTTTGGCAAAGACAAGCAGAAAACGCTTGAATTGGTCAGTTGAATGTCCGCCGGACCCGTGAGTTTGTGCTAGGGCAGTGCTGTGCAACAGGTTTCGCTTACCACATACATACATCAATAAAAAACAACTACAACAAACACTCACCTCACTGGCACTGGGCGTGATGATGGGTGAGTAAAGAGGTTTCTCCTCGCGTCGTATATAAAGACCAATTTGCTGCAAATATACAAAAATTAAATATGAATTTAATATTAAATCGCTAAACAATAATTTTAATTTTATTTTATACATAATACTCTTATTTTCTTCATCTTTCATGATTGATGAAAAAACATTTGATTGATTAAATTATATCAATGATAGATTATGATGTTCTAATGCTCGTTCTAAAAGTGAAAAGGGTATATTGATTTTGTGTCATATTCCTCTTGCTGGTCCGTAAATCTAATGAATTGAATATTATAATATATATATATATATATACTTTGTAACCATTGAAAATTCTTAGAAAAGGGTCTCTCGGCTTTGTGCAATTGTTTGTAACAGGCCGAAATAGGCATCTCTGATCGTATTTATCACGTCACCCCTTTTTCTTAGAAATCGATATATATCGATTTTCAGAAAAGGTTTCTCAGCATGTCACAATTTATTGCGTTGATGCTCTAATTATATTTAACAATAAAAACAATTACTTTTGAATATTTTATAGTTAGCAATATATGTAAGTCTGAATAATATATTATAATGTATATATACAATTATAATATATATAATAATAAAAAAAACCTATGAAAATCTTGTTAATTTTTTTTAACAACAATTGCATACAAACTGCGATTTCATAAATTATTTTGTTAATAATATTTAAAAAGTATTTCTCTATTAATAGCTCTATTTTACATTGTCGATAATACAGTAAAATGTCAAGTTTAAATATTTAAATAATGACGTGGGATAATAAAAGAAATTCGGAGAACAGACAGAAAAAAAATGCCTAAACAGAGTTCATGGGATATTTAAAATCGTGTTAAGTCAAGAAATTCCCGTAAAAAAAAAATTATAACTTTTTCAAGCGTGTTATTTTAAATTGAACTCGACAGTCGCTAAAATTTATGTCCTACATAATTTAACTTCATTTATTATGGACCGGTGAATCGCTTCAAACGTCAACAGGTCGCTGCTCACAATAATAATATAAGATATATGACAGCGAAAAGAACAACAATTGCAACTGCTACTCGGCAAAGTCGAACAAAAAAGCAACAAAATTGAAAAAAAAAACCAAAAAAAAAAAAGAATTCCAAACAATCTGTGAAAGTAAGCAAATAAAGCCGGTTGCTTTCGTTGTCTGTCTGTGGGTTTCTGTCTCTCTCTCTCTCTCTCTCTCTCTCTGTTTGTGTGTGTGTTTGTGTGGTATGTCTGTCCGCTGTTTTGAAATCAATCTGCTGCTGACACTGCTGATAAATACGAAAAGCCGTGCAGTTTAACGTCTGCCACAGTTGCCAGTTTATCCGTCCATTGAGCCTCGATAAACAACAACAAATGGCCATTGTGCTGGCATTGTATCTTCCTGCTTTATAAATATGCTTCTATATTGTCGCGTTTGTATTGTGTGCGCTTTAGACTTTGTGGATAAGATTTTTCATACTTTTGAGCTTTGCTCTTCATATTGCATACAAAACTTTCATTTGTTTGAATCCGACCTGACAAAACAGTGCGAGGGGCTTTTCCACACTTTTCATTAAATGACAGCTGAGGATTTTCGTATGGCTTTATCGGATTGATATGCTAACTGTCTGTGTGTGTGTGTGTGTGTGTGTGTGTGTGTGTTTGTGTGTGTGTATATTTGTGTTGTCTCAAAGTTTTATAAAGCTAAAGGCTTAGCGGAAATAGCTTTTTATTTTAATTTTCTATTAGTTTTGACTTTGCAAAATTCTTTGCCATTGTTCGAATTAGTCACAGGGCTTTAAGCGAGCAATAAATTGTATATGCAAAGTATATATATATTTATATATATTTATCTATTTGTATGTATGTATGTATGTATATATTGACTTTTTGCAAGCACCATCTTAATATCTAGCCCAGAGCTTTATCTGCAACGGTTTCTTTGTTTACCTGTTTTTATTTACACGCACGTTGTTTAAAATAAATAATAAATGTGGTTCGTATATCTAAAGATGGGATTGCTAGAGATTGCGAATACTGAATACTTGAATACTTTTGTTCAGCAAGTCATAAAAGCTACATATACAGAGTAATCGAGGGGATTCTTTTATGTTCCCCTTTATTATATTAGAAAATGAACTCATTTTCATTTCGATACTTTATATTTTAAGTTAGTCTTAAAGTAATTTCAAAGCTATTATTTAGTTAAATATTTGCATGATTTTATTCAAAGAGTATTTAATTTTTCGTTTAATTTTATTGAAGTTTTTTGTTTCGTATGAATATTTGCTAAATTCTATCTTCACGCTTTTATCTGAGTGTCGTGAATTATATAAAAAGTATTGTTTTATGGCGGAAGAGTAAAATTAATGTGTTAAAATAAATATCATGTAGGAATTTCTAGAAAGAAGCAATATATTTATGCTAATTTAGGAAAGTACGTAGTAGAGAAATAAATAATAATGAAACCAGTAAGAACGCTGCAGTCGGGCGTTACCGACTGCGTTATACTCGTTCACGTTCTTAATTATTATTGTTAATTTGAAAATTATCGGTATATTTTATTTTTTTGTGCAATATGGAAGTGACTAGCTTTAAAAATGTGGGAGATTTCTATTTTTGCAGCGATTTTAAACGTAGAATCGAGTTAATAAAAATCATGACCAGAATGCCATCAAACAGAAAAATCGGTTCAGTTTTGACAAATTTATGGGTGTTTCAAATTTGAGACCTATGGGTCTGAGAGCTTTACATGTCCAAATTTTTCTCAATTTTGGCATGATTTTTGACAAAAATAGATTTGTATAGGATACCCGGACAAACTTACAATTTACACTGCCTTTTCTACTGATATAACTCTACTTATCATTACTATTAAATAATTAATCCGCAAGATTTTACAAATATTAACAAAAAGCTTTGGATATGTTCTGCTTGAGCAGAGGCAGAGTTAGAGGCAGAGTAAGATGCAGAGTTAGAGGCAGAAGGCCTGCGATTGGAGACTTATTCAAAGTCAGCTTAGGCTTGACTTTAACAGCTTTTTAAAATCCGACCTGCTTTTTTGCGCCCCCCACCTGCAAAATAAGAGAGCGTCTTATCGCTCAATTGGCAGGCAGGCATGCGGGCAATAAAATATTCAAACCTTTTTTGGGGTGGCAACAAAGTAGCTCGGTTGTTGTCGTTGTTTTTGGCATGTTGCTGTTGTCGTGCGGCAACCCACAGGCCGCATAAATAAACACATGTCAATATGCAGGTCGTGTGGTTGTCTCCACTTTGATATGCTAATCAGTATTAAACGACGACATTTTGACAGGTTTTCCGTTTTCCCACGGAAACCGCCAAAACGCTCTGAAAACCTCTAGAGGCTGATGTTGATAGCGGCGAGACGCGGCCGCCCGCTGCGAACCGTCTGCGGCTGCTCTGATCCGAGGCTCGACTCCGATTCTGGGCATTTGCAATTTCTTAATCGTTGCCTCCAAAGGGTTTCTCACCGGCATTTTGTGACGACTGTATCAAAAAGCAAAGGCAATTCCTTCCTTGATTAACCACAACCCCCCCCCCTGAGCGCTTCAAGTTGTCAAACGCATTGCATTTATTTGCCCCAGGGGCGTTTTTTGTTTGACAACTTTGACTTTGAACTCCGGGCATAGTTATTTCGTATGGGCAGAGCGTACAGGTTGTGCGTGCAATCATCTCGATCTCTATCAGCCCTGGCAACTTGACAGCCCTCGCAGACATTTCCACAGATAGCTAGCGTATCTACGAATCGTGCATATTTATGTGTCATTTGTCGACTCGAATCTATTCGGGCTTCGATTTATGCATGAGATTCGCACCCGCACCTATTCAAATGCATACTTATCATATTTTTGCATATTAAACTCGTGCTTATGTTTCTTCCTGATGAAGTGATGAGATTGCAAAAAACAAAAAACAAAAAAACCGCACTCAAATTCCATTTCAGCAAATTCAAAGATTCTTTTATGGGTTCTGGTAATTTGGTTAAACCAATTTCAAAAGTTTACTCGAATTGAGAGTGCATACAAATCAATATTTTATACATAAAATACATGTTTGACATAATGCTTATCAGAGCTTATATGGCTTACAATTATATACTATCTTTGATTTTTCTTCGCATTTACACAATTATCAAAAGCCTTAACTAAGCTAACTAAGCTGGAGAATCGTTCTAATATATATGCTTAAATACTTATCAGTGTGATAGATATGATGTCCACGTCATAAATTGATAAAAATTAACTATTTCCTTTTGAAGTGCTTTTATATAAAAATAAAAATTACAACTATTATGCAGCTATATAGTCTTATGATGTTCCTTTTACCAAACTAGAATTTCTAGAATATTACTAAAAAATTTTTTGAAACTAGATATTTTATTTATTTTTTTTTTCAAATTATTTTTCGTATTTTTTTTTCAAAATAAATATTTGTTTTTTTTTAAATTAGTTTAAAAATTTAGACTTATTTTAAAATTAATATTTAAATTGTGTTTTCGGTCCAGCTAGTTTTGTGAGTTGCGCGGCGTTTATTGAATACACCTGTTAATATTCATTATTTTGTATGATAAGGCCTTTTAAAAGTGAACGTCATTGTCCCCAGAGTTAATGATAACGATAACCATTTTTTTTTCTTTGCACGTGTTTTCGGTTTTAGCCAGCTTTAATATTTGGTTAGCTGTCGCGCTTAGTTATACCATTAGCAATGATATTTTCTAGTCCCCCGCCGCCTAACTTAATTAAACACTTAATCGACTTATCAGTGCTGCTTATCAGCAACAACATGTACTTATATATATATATATATATATATAGAAGGTGTATGTTTTTGTATATGAGGCAAACTCACCACGGGGCTATCTTGCGTGTTGAGTATCGTGTCGGTGTTCTCATCTTGGGCAGGCGTAAATTTGTTTTTGCTGCGATGGTGGAAAAGTCGCGGAAAGCAGGCCATGTTTGCAAAGGGGTGGAATGTGGGCGGTTGCGATCCCGGGCTCGGTGTCGGGGGGGTCAGTTGCGTGGAACCTCACACTTTGTTAGTTAAATGAGTAGCTGTGGGTTTTTGTTTATTCGCTGCCTGCTGCTGCTGCTTTCAGCTGTGTTTAGTTGTCAGCTACAATTTTAGCATATTTATCGCACATCTTTTGTTGCTATATTTATTGTTATTGTTATTATTTATATAATTATTGCTATTGTTCTGGGTGCCTGTAAATATAGCATGCCGTGCATGGCAAAACCGAGCGGTTAACGGGCCTTAACCCGCTTTTAATAACTGTTGCCGGAATTGTGATTTATGGTCGCGGATTTAATTGCCACTGTAAATTTGTTGCGTTCGACTGCAATTGTTGTAACTCGCGATTTCGCGATTATTTTTAGCACTCAATTCAATTCAGTGGCTCTATCTGAATATCCGCATAGGATTTTCGCGCCCTGTCATCGAGTACTTGGCGGGTTATCTACAGCGCCAGCCCGACTCCAGATATATGTATTTATTTTTAAATTGATTAGATTTATGGCGGCCTGTTTGATTTGTTGCGCTTTTACGGCTAAAACATGGAAATAAATATTGATTCTTCTGTGCTTTGATTTGGTTTTGGCTTTTAGATTGCTTTAGCTTTTCTTTTCGTTATTTGAACACAGGTTTTTTATTAGCAAACGAATTGGAACTAAACGTATTGAAAAATTCAATTATACTTTTTGCTGTTTGAACAAGAATTTAATTTATTATTTTTTTTAATACGTTTTATTATATTAATATTTGCTTATGTTTTGTTTTCATTAGTTTGAAATTACTTTACATATTTAAAATACCACAAACACTGAGAAGGGAACTTTTATTGAAAGCAGTCCTTTAATATGTCGAGCACAGACGCTTATCAAGCTGTTGCAGCACTGAAGTAAAATGGAAAATTCGCTTTTCATCAGATATATTTGTGCTCATAGCAAAAGTTGTAAAGTTCATAATTTTCACGCATCGCCTAATGGATGAGCTAATTAGTCAAAGCCCGGGGCCTATTCTAACCCTTTTGCCATGAGTCATTATGGAATCGGTTTTTTTTGTTTTTGTTTTTGTTTATCGTACATCTCTTATCGTTGAAAATACTTAATTGTTTTCTATTTATGCGGGGGATTTCATTGTTTAACCAATAGCTTTGGGCCACGAGAATTTGCCGCTAGGCAACTCGGCTTGTGACCGTGATTCAAACTGGCTAATTTCTAGCGTCTTATCGGTTCAGCAGACGTTTTGGCCAACTTTATGGCACACCGATTTGACCAAAGTGCTGACTGCATTTCTAGCGTCTATTTTACAATATCTTTTTGCATACATCTTGCTAATTATATATGATATCGGTTTTATCGATCTCGGTCTGCACGACATACAGATAAGAAAAGGAGAACACAACAATTCTATATTGCAAATCGAAAACGACAAAAGAAAATCATTTGCTTTTGTTGTTGCTGTTGTTTGCGCTCAAAACAACCATTTGTATTTCACTTTTCTTGCCAACAATAACAACATCGACATCCACAAGAGTCACGAG
Organism: Drosophila nigromelanica; assembly: GCA_004149465.1. Classification (NCBI taxonomy): domain Eukaryota; kingdom Metazoa; phylum Arthropoda; class Insecta; order Diptera; family Drosophilidae; genus Drosophila; species Drosophila nigromelanica. The sequence continues at coordinate 29,356 of SCDS01000680.1, forward strand.
TCCGTCATTTATATTATTTTATTGACATTTCGTTTTGCAGTTATCAGCGGAATGTCTTTTTTTCATTTTTTTTTTTATGTTTTTTTGTTTTAGCTGTTCTCCGTTGCTGGTTTTCTTTCCAATTTCATTTCATTCGAAAAACACATAATTTAAAATTCTTTTGTTTTTACTATTGTTAGTTAAAAACAAATATGTAATTTATTGAGATGTTTTATTTATTTCTTATAAGCAGAACAACTTTGATTACTTTTTTATTATTTAATCTTGCAAGCTTAATTAAAGTATTGATTTGAGTTTTCCCCCTTAAAAATATCACTTGATTTTCGATTTGCAGTTAAATACAAAAAACAAAGCCTATTTCTTTTGATTAGATATCCATATCAGGCGGAATGTGATTGATTCACGGGTTGTTCTGTTTGTTAGGTAAATACATGGAATACAACAATGCTGGTGACAGCACAGATCAGAGTTAAAGCAGCGACTGCGAGCAATGGGCAAAAGAAACAACTTCTTATCAAATTTGCTCTATAATTTCATGGACACCGATAAGCCAGCGCTTAGGTATGAGTACCATAACATTCACATTAACACTCGCTGTCAAATTTCATTTCAATTCACTTTTCAACAAACCACTTGAAACCAACACGCCAAATGCTCATGCTCTTATAGCCGCTAGCCATTTACACTCAGTGCGGATATTATGCAAACGTTTCCGTTGAAACCTTTCAATTTAAATGTGCTTGATATTATCCAATTAAGCACGTTACAATTTCCGTTTCATTTCTTAAAGAAGTCATGTATATATAAATATATATATATACACAATGTTTATGAATGCACGCTGCACTCAGCAAATAGCAACTACAATTGCAATTTGGCCCGAACCGAGCACTCACTACCCGAACACACCTGCCGCCCTGGAGGCTGATAACTCGACTAATTTAACGCGGCCAATTTAAATTGGCAATTTGCTCGACGCGCCGACGGCAACGGCAGCTGAGCAGCTGGTGGGGCCCTGACTGGGCTCTTTATCGGTATCTGAGTTGAGGTTGAAGTGCCCGCCTATACAAAAGTGCTATATGCCCGCTCCCGTTATCATCGTACAGGTGTAGGGCAGCGCGTCATTGTTTTGACGTCTAGTTTTTTTTTATAATTTTATAATGCATTTTTTTTTTCACTGGAAAGTATTGTCACTTTATATCCGAAGCCATATCGTTGAGGAATTTTCACACGAAATGTGCGTGTAGAAACATTTTTACACTTAATTGAGCGTGTGATATTCTTGATCGGAATGAATTTTTATACATCTTAGACACCGTTTATAAATAGCATTATTATATATTTTATGAACTTATTTGTGCACTGAAACACAACACCGTTTAAAATTCAAGTTTAGGGGGCTTGAAATCGTACCTTGAAATTTCCACTGAGTGTGAAGAATGTAGTCATAAGCTATACAATATATATAATACTATAAATTGGTTGGATAACTTATATTATACTTACTTAAATTTAAGTATAAAATTAGTATAAAATTTGAACACAATATTATATTCCTGCTTTAGAAGTAAAAAGTTAAAATGTATACTTAAGTATCCAAAAATATGTTCTTGAATGGAACAAATTGAATCCAATCAACCTAATCATATTCGTATATATGTCAATATAATCGCAAAAATGCTTGTAGCTATAAAATCTAACATATACAACTTTGGGTCATGTCGATGTGTATTAACTTAAAAATCACGCAAATCGGTATTGCATACCATTCTGCTCGATATGACATTAAAAAATTAAGTTTTGTGTTGTGCACAACATTCTGCTTTATTAATGTGTAGCACATGAACACATTTGACAAAAAAAAATATTATTCAATTTTAGAAATGTCAAGTTGTCATAGTTGACAGTGCTTTTAAAAATAATTAGATTATTAATTTTCATTCATTTATTAATTTTAAATATTTAACGTGTTTTTGGCCAACATATTTTAATTCGATTTAAAATCTTTCATTTTATTAAATTTAATATTTTGCTTTTTCTAAATGCCACTCGACATTTCATTTTCTTTATCAATTAGTATGCTTATGCAATCGCTTTTAATCCAATTGACTTATTTATTTGCATTCATTCGAATGAGTTGTGCTTAGATAAGTCAATTTGTGTATTGTTTAAAGCAGGAGTTATTCGAGTATTCTAAATAGGGCTGCCTAAAAGTATGCAGCTTTTATTAAGAGTCAACGAAGGCTTTCTTGGCTACAAACTTTTGTGAACTAAAACTAAAAAATTTCGTATTCATATTCAGATAAGAATAATAACTTTTCATAATTATGCAGTTTATTCGGAGCTTAAATGAAATACCCAGTTACAGCTCAAGCACTAACTAGACTATATTTCTGCCATCAAGCCGGGGCAAATAGCTTTATAAAACTCCCCTGGGATTTAACATGTGGCTGGGCATGTAAATTAACTTTCTGCAGGCACGAAATTCGCTTGCCAAGTCCCAAAAAAAAAAAAAAAAATTATTCATTATGCTTAAAATGCGTAACTAAAGTAATTTGAAAATAAAAATCGCGTACTCTCACGCACGCTGAGAGGGGGACGCTATTCGAAGAGAGGTGGGGTAGGGGTAGGGTAGACTGGGGCTCAAAGGCCTATGACTTTGCGTGCTCACATGTGTCAGGGCTGTCAGCTAAAACTTGGCTTCCATGCCTTTAGGGCGCTAGAATGTATGCACGTGTTACGACATTGTCATTTGATTAAACTTGTTAACGCACGCAGCATCAGCATCAGCAGCAGCAGCAGCAGCAACATCAACAGCATCAGCATCCGCATCAGCAGCAACAAAGTTTACACCTTTTGGCCAACTTTGCCGTCATCTTAAAGTTAAATGCGACGTGTGCGTAAAATGTTCAATCTGGAGACTAGCGAAATTCAAAATAAATTGACATACAAGAATACTGTCTGTCTTTTCATTTGCTGTAACCAGCGCTGTCAATCAATCTATATAAAATACTTTGCTGATTTTTGAATATTTAAAAAAATACGTAAAAACAGAGATGGTTAAGTAAAATGAAAAATCAATATTCTACTGGAAAAACTAGATAGAATTAAATTTAAAATCAATATTTTTGCAGGCGTATAACATATGTTGGATATGTACCTAAAGTTAGACGCATAGTGAAACTATATGATAGATAACTGATATATAAAAACTGCTCTAGCGGTTCTTATAGCTTTTATGCACCCATTAAAAAAAAGAGTAAAAAAGCTTATTCAGCTATGCAAATTTATGTCAGAATCAAGAGGATATTTTACAACTTTCGCGTCGGTCTGCGACTATGAGATATCATAAAAAAGCATTTGAATCATTTTATATAGTTAGGGTTAGTTATAGTTAGGGGACTGCGCTGCCTGCAGTATAAGTGGATTATAAACACACTTGGTAAAATATCCTGTTAAAAATTCAAGAACGATGAATGCGTTTTGTTCTTCAAATTTTTAAAACATTTCGTTTTTGTTTTACATGAGTTTATCTTTAAAAGTAAGCAAGAATTTATTTTGGATGAATTCGAAGGTGTTTCAAGGGTATCTCCCATTCGGGCACCCACAGAAGTGACATAAGTTGGCCAGAGTCCCATTAATCGCCCAGCTCTCATTGCTGACTTCTGAAATGCCACAGCCTGAAACTGTCAATAATTTATGGTTAAAATGCTCACATAGCTTTCGCATGACATTTGAGCCAAAGGTATTTGTGGCAGGTATTTTGGTTATTTATAATTTGATTCGGTTTTGCCAGTTGTGTGAACTTTGTTGTTCCAGCTGATAATATTTGTGTGCACTACATGCTACATATATTTATTATTTATTTTGGGAAAATCTATTTGCTTGCTTTCAAATCATGTTCCAGCTGACATTGCTTTTAATTATTCTGCTAATGACACTCGCTGATTAATGGTGTCATTTGAATGTTAAGTAACTGTGAAATGGGTATTTAACAATTATTTGCGTCTATTAATTATAACATAATTTGTTTTGGGATTTGTTTAATTATTTTAAAAATATACTGTTTATATTGTCTTTGGTAATCTCTGTGTTCATTATTATAACAGGAAAAGCCACATTTGCACTCTTTAAAAGAATTTTTTGGCATCTTTTTAGTTTTGTCTGATCTTCTATTGTTGTTTAATTGCTTACTATGTGTCCGACTTTCTTATATATAAACCATGTTTTCTTTATTGAATATCTCTCACTTAAATACTAGGAATAATTTTTTAAAGTTTTTTAATCTAAGTTAAAGGCTTAAATAATGAATAGATTAAAAAAACTGTGCGACCAAACTTGAATCTTTACAAAGAAAATTTAATTTAAATATTGTTACTTAATATTACCTCGATCTTAGTTTAACATTTTTAAAGTCCTATGCAATTTTCTAAATGTGACAAACGAAATTGGAGAAAACTTTGGCATAGGCACATTTTCTAGTGCATCTTTTTTTTGTACAGATATCTGGTTTCTGGCTTTAGGTCTGAAGCGCTCTGCAGAAGTTTCCATTGTCCACACGCAAATCTGCCACTAAAACTCTTAAAACCCAAAAAAAAAAAAAGGAAAAAACTGGGAACTATAAAAGTCAACCAGTTTAAGAGCTTTTGCTATTTGGCACTGGGAATCCTCTGCAGCTCGATGCAGGAGCGAATGAGACTTGAGCCATGGCGCATCGGCTACCGAAATGAAAAACAAGTGCCAACGAAAATATGGGAAAACAATTTGAAAGTTGACAAAGAAAAGCGTTCCGTAGCGAGCATTTCGAGCCGTTGTTTTATGATCAGGCACGCTTCCACCTCTTCCGGCCATGATTGATGCGTGGCGTTGCGCACAATTTTTAGTGGATTTTGAAATTGCTTTTTCACGCTGACAGTTTACGATTTTCTCGTGTTAGTGCCTAGTGCAAGGCGATGTCTGTGTGTGTGTGTGTGTGCGTGTGTGTGTGCGTGTGGGTGGGGTCAGTTGCGATGGGTGGAATTGGATAAAGCGACAGCGGCAGTTATTCAAATGCAAACGACAGCTGTCAAAATGGTTTTTGCTTAAAAATTTTACTTCGTTTTTTTTCGAATTTCTCACATGCCTCAACCTTTCTCTATCTCTGTCTCTCTCTCTCTTTCTTGCAGTGGGTCTTCAGTCTATGAGCGGCTGTGGGATTAGTGAACGTGTTCCATGCATATCGTTGGCCAAATGATGGGACGACAGCTGCGGAAGACGCCAGCTGAAAAAGAGGCAGTTGATAAACACTGAAAGAAAGAGCGAGTACAAAACAAAAGCCAAGTCAATGTCGCTGCTGACAACAGTCAGGTTATCAACGACATTGCTGCTGTTAATGCTGCTGCTGCTGCTGCTGCCGGCGGCAACAACATTGTCCACGAATCAACAACAACAACAACAACAACAACAGCAAACAACAACAACAACAACAACAGCAAAAATTCCAGCATGTGGACCAGAAGTTCTCGCTGCCCGCGGTGCCGCTGCCGCCGCCGCCGCCTTTTCCAGCGACCAAGCACAATTTGGCCCTGAATGCTTTTGCCGTTGGCGAGCATGCAGCAGGCGGCACTGGCTCCGATTCCAGCTTCAGCTCCAGCTCCAGCTCCAGCTCCAGTTTCTCGGCCTCCACGGCGGGCTGTGGTGGGCTGCTCAAGTCACGCTATGGCCTCATTCAGACGCCGAACTTTCCACAGCGCTTCGCCACGCCCATCGAATGCGTTTGGATAATTGACGCCTCCGAACTGCCAGCCACTGCCGCACAGGGCAACGTATCCATTGTGATCTACCTGACGCAGCTGTATGTGCTGGGCGGCCTCAAATTCACCGAGTACATGTACTACTCGGACGACTTCAAAGTGCCCGCCCATCGCGTCTTCGCTTTGACCGAGGAGGACGTGACGCAGGTCACTTGGATGCAGTTCAACAGCCAGTACCTCGAGATACGCTTCACCATGGCAACCCTGGATGGCACCCATCTGCGCGCTCTCGACCGCCTCCTCGACGTGTACGGCTTCAATATCACCTACGAGGTGCAGCACGAGGTGAAATCGAGCCAATGCAACACGCTGCAGTGTCGATTCCTCGGCAATTGCTATGCGAGCGCCGATTACAGGTGAGTGAAAACGCATCAAAAAATGCAACTAGAGACTTGAAACTTTGAATATAATCTCTTTTATATTCGCGTCAAATAAGGTCTTTAGATTTTTTGTTTTCTCCCACTAAGTGCGTGGCAAATCGTAATAATACAAATATAAATTATTACAAATTTAAAGATAATATTAACATGGAAAAATTAATATATATCTTCTGTAATTTTATTTATAATAAAATATTAAATATTAAATGAAGCTGCTTCCCACATCTTAAACAAGAAACATGAAATTATGGAGGTGTATTGAATTTAGCATATTTGTATGTATAATTTTATGCTTTTTAAATAGGTTTCTTGGCTAAATTCTATAGAATTTATTTCAACAGCTTGTGTTTGTTTACCTGCTTTAATTTGTTTTAAACTTTTTCGTGCTGTATTTATAGAATAAAATATGCTGGAAAATTAAGAGATAAATTTAAAATTTCTTCATTTTTTTAACAATACACAAAATCAACTTATTAACACGTTTTCATCAACTTTGGAAAATCGTTCCAAAATAACGCAAATTAACTTGTAAACTGGAAATAATGTGTTAGCCATAGTGATGGGTTTACCCTTTGGCGCACCTGCCAGCAGCAGATTCTTCTTGGTTCGGTGCATAACCCCAAATATTTCATCAATCAATCAAGCTGGCAATATGGGTCCCTGTCTGAAACTACTTCACACTTCTCCCACCAACCGACACAAATTCTCATGTATGTCAAACTCAATTGCAAAACTTATTCATAAGCATCAAGCTGTGTGTTGTTCCCCGGTAGAGGTTAGAGGGTAAAGGGCGCAGGATACGGGATACAGGATACAGGTTACAGGTTGAAGTCCGTGGTAAATGCATCAAGCACTGCTGCTTTGCTGTTGTGGCTGCCTTTCAATTGACTTTTGGCGTATGCAAAACTTTTTGTATACGTCTCTTTTTTAGCCACGGCGCAAATGTGTTGGCAATGCCTTTCATTGTTTGGGGCTTTGCTTTTACCCTGGGGAAACAGGAAGCGGAGCACAACAGAATGGAAGTTATTTGGCAACAGCAACAGCAACAGCAGCCACTGGAACATTGCAAAATGTATGGCTCCCACTTGGTTTAGGCTGAAAGCTGAATTGCCCCAAACAGTTGTACCGTTTTGCCAACAGCAGCAGCAGCATTTGAAACAGAAACAGAAGCGGAAGAGGAAGAGGACCCCGACAAACACTCGGTACAAAAGGCGGGCTAAGATTGATATGCAAACATATAACAGTTTGCATGGTTAGCTGCCAGTGATTTTGCGCGATTGCCATTGGCCCAGTTCGTATGCATTGACCGGAACCGAAAGAAAACTCAATTTTGAAATCAGAAGCAGTCGCAACGGTTTCGTTCCGAATATTTGGCAAAAAGGTCGAGAGGCGCAAAACTTTTTGCATGCTTAAATATGCGTGGCACCCGGACACAGGTGGTTCAGCTCCAGCACCGCTGGACCCCCGTTAGCCCCCCCCCCCCCCCCCCCCCCCCCCCGGGGTTCCCGCCCAGATCCCCCCCCCCCTCCCCCGCCACCGGAGGGTTCTCGGCCATGACTTATAAATGGCGGCACATGCGAGCGGCAGCGGCGCTAATGTGCGCCTAGCTGGCTAAAAGCAATACCATTTGTTTGCATCCCATTTCTGTAGGTTAAGCGAACGGCGAGCGAGATGGAAAATTCATCTCGAGAACTTACTAAGAATGTATCCCTGTCATAAAACTAATAAAACCTTCTTCATAACATGTTTAAAGAGCACTTAAGAGCCTCAGGGTAACGGGGAAAGAATATTAAAATATTATATTATATATATTTTAAATGAAAAACGTATAGGTAATATATATATATATATATATATATATATATATATATATATATATATATATACACATAACATACACTATTTACTTTTTTGTATTCGAAATATATTAGAAGGAAAATATTAAATATTTTACGTTTTAATATGGTTAAATTAATTTGAAATTAAGCAAAATTATAAAAACTCAAAATAATATTGAAGAAGTAGAATTATAGACACGAGTATAATTCTACTTTTTTAATATAATTTTTGCCATATAAACTTTAATCAAATAACTTCGATGGAAAAATTCAAATCATATGTTTATAAAATTTTAATTCGCTTTTTAGAAAATAATTATTTAAATTGCGAATAATGAGAAAGAATAATATAAAAGCAAAATGAGATATATTATATGGATATATTATTTTTGTAAGCTGTATATCCTTAACTTTATTTCACAGTTCCCGCACCAACCCAGTTCCTATCGGTTGAAATGTTAATTGCCAAAAAGTTCTAGTCTAGCGAATTGCCAGAAGCCAAAAGCACAGACTCAATTAGCATCAAAAACAAGCATTTGGTTTCCCAACTGAAGAAATTTTTCAATAGCTTTGTTAATTTGAATTTCAACGCTTACGAATTTGATCATTTAGAGGCAATTAATACGTCATTGGATTTTCAGTAACAAAAATAATATAGTGAAATTCGGAATAAAGAAGTGCTATCAATTCAATTTGGAGACTGGGTCAAGTGTCAGGATTTATGAGCATGACAAAATTTTCAAATTGAAAAAAAAATATATATATATATGTACAAAAAGTTGACAGCAATTTTGGGCGTAAGATAACGAAAACTTCCAAGGGGCCCCTGCTACTTAGCATAATTAACATTAATTGAACGTCCCAAGGCTGCGTGTTGGTCTGGCTAATTGAATATTAATATTAATGTCAAAATAAAAGCGAAATGTGTTGCCTAGAAATTTAATATAAAAGTGACAGCTTCCGATAGCCAGCTGAGGAGCTCACACACACACACCCACCCATACACACACACACACACACAGACACAGTTTAGCGTCTGGCACGTAGCCTCCTGCGGGGCCAACTTAATTAACAACCAGAGGCAAATGAGCCACTGACTTGGCTTTTGGCTACGTGTCGCCAGATAAACACAAATACAAACAAAACGACAACGACACTGAACATAACTCTCGGCAGAGCAGTCTTTAAGGCTGGGGGCGTGGCAGCATTGGGGCGTTGTTGTGCTGAAGTTGCTGTCGCTATATAGTTTATGCCACACCAGAGCCGTCTGTCAGCTGTAAAGTGTATGTGTAAAAAACACGCTTTTTGTCAGCTGACAAGACAACCCCCAGTTAAAGCTCAACATGCCCCCAAATGTTCTCTTTCTATTCATTCTTGCTTTCTCTCTTCTTTCTTGCCGCACAATTTCTCATTGCATTTTTATGACTCTCGTTCTCAGCGCGTTTGTTAAGCAAATGTGCGAAAAAATGCATAATATTTGAAAATGTCAAATAGCTGATAAGAGTCGGCGTCGAGGGGTGCGTCACACAGGGCGTATACTTGACAATTTTTTTCCTTTTTGTTTTCTTTCTGTATCTGGCTAGCGTGTTTATTAATTTCACTTTTACTGCCGGGGACTCGTCTGCTTTTGTGTGCAAAATTTTAATAAGCAGCGACAAATGTGAAAAATACGATTGAGACCGAGAATGCGGGATAAAAGGTTAAAGAGCAAATTGTTTAATTTTAATTTCACGCTACATTCAAAGTTAATAAATTCCTAGACGAGTTTTTTCATAATAAATAAATAGGTGACAACTCGTTCATCCCGTAACCTAAGAAATATTCTATACTAAATAAATAGTTTGTGCTAAAACATAATAATTATTATGTCTTAAAATGTTAATAAGTATATGTGCTTTTGCTTGGCAACTAAAAACACTTTTTTTTTAGAAGTTTTGCTAATTTACATTTTAAGTTATTTATATATTTTCATAATGTTTTATAATGTACAATTTTCACTATACGTGTTTTTTGTAGTAAAGATACTAACTACAATGAAATACGATTTTAAATTAAACATAACTCTAATATTTACTAAGTATTTTTTATTTTTTATTTTACCTAATAATTGCATTTTATATATTTAAGCATACAGATTATACAAACATTTAAGGATAAAACAAGATATATAGTAGAAACAACTTCCTTGTACAATATATGTACATAACTAACAAGTAATTTATACTTTCATATTTGTATCAATAGCATATGTACAGTCGACGTCATAAATATTTTGACAAAGAAATTACCATGGGTTTTAAATGAGCATTGAATAAATGTAAAATAAATATGGTGGAAAGATGTGTTTATTTGTTTTTAAAATATATTACAAAATAATCTATAAGTATATGAATAACAAAGTAAAATTTTTCTTAATTTTCTCAAGTCAGTATTTTATATAAACAGACGCGTAGCTTAGTTTCAAGATCAATAGCAGTTCAACACGGATATAAACAGAAAGAATGTCGAAATACTTTTGTCCACCTGATTTAAAAAAAATACATTGCATGCTTACTTTAATTTGCAGTAGATCAAGAAAACGTTACATTTTACAATTCTTTAAAGCAAAATAGAAATACGCGCATAGTTTTGTCAAAATATGTATGCCGTCGACTGTACATATGCTATGTATACGAATATTTTAGTATAAATTAGCATTTAGATGCATCATTTGTTATAGATGTATTACAAATTCGTTTTCCCTCCAGTGCTTAAAAAACCAGTCTACAGCAGTTGTCATTTGCCAGGCAATTTCGGCGTTTTTCGCATGTCCATTGCCCTTTTGCCAGCTCATTACAAGTGTTTGGCAGCTAACTTCAGTTTATTGCTAATAAAGTTTGCATAAAATATTCAAATGTTTGTGAATTCGACTGGGTTCTCTGGTCCTCTGGTTCTCAAGTCGCCTGGCACTTGCCGCTTTGGCACCAAAGCACCACAAAAACTTCTGCAAGAACAAGCCAACAATAAGCCATAAACAATTGGCCAGCCAGCTGGGCGGCTCCTCAGCTCCTAATTTCGCAGTTGCTGCTGTTTCTGCTGCAAATAAAATAAAAATACAAATATAAAACAACAGCCCCCTTGTGTTGTTGTTGTTGCATTCGTAATTGAAAATACATCCACATGCATCAATGTTGGAGGTCGCATAAATTTGTTGCACTTCACCGCAAAAGTTCGATCCAGCTGCAAAACAATTTATGTTCAAATATTTTGTATGGGTTTTTCAACCATTTAATTTTTTTTTTTGTACGGTGCCCTCTGTGTTCGGAACGTGTCTGTGTTTTTAAAAAGAAACGTTTAATTGAAAAAGTTTTTCGCTTTGAGGCTCATCAAAGGCGAGTTTTTATAATCGTTTTAATTGAGCTGATGGTGGTACTTTTTTTTTAAGTCTTTTCTACATTAGGATAGGTTTTATAAAAAGATTCAATGAAATAAATTGGCGGGGGGTAATGAGCGCAAATTTGAAGTGAAATATGCAGAAAATTATATGATAAAGTAAGTCGGAAAACCTTTAGATTAGTTTGCATAAAATATTATGCATTTGCTTGATGTTTATATAATTTTATAAAGCAAGTCAACAAATCGATACTCTTATTTAATACTGTGTCAAGTTTAAAGATATGAACATATATTTTTGAAAACCAGGTTTAATTGCGAATATATATGTTTAAAGTTTTAATAAAAAAACTATAGTAAATAATAATAATAATAATAATAATAATAATTATTATTATTATTATTTACAACAGTTTTTTAATAATAATAATAATTATTATTATAATTATTATTATTATCAATATCATTATCATTATCATTATCATTATCATTATCATTATCATTATCATTATCATTATCATTATCTTATCATTATCATTATCATTATCATTATCATTAGCATTAGCATTATCATTATCATTATCATTATCTTTATAATTATTATTATTATTAATATTATTATTATAATTAAGAAACATAAATGTGCACATTAAATTAAAATATACCTTTTGGGTGTTTGTTTTAAATTAAACTATATATTTCTATGTTGGCCTCTGCTACAAATAAGAAAGTAGGCTTTTATTTGTTAGTTTTTGTATTATATTGTTCCTGCCACCAACAAAAACAAATCACACAAAAATATGAGTGCATTATTTAATTTTCAAAGTTTGCTTTCGGTTATCCTATTGCTGATTTGCACCTGCGCCTATTTGCGGTCCATCTGTCCTGGCATCTTGGACCGCAATAAGGAGGGTTTGCAGTGCACATTGTGGAAGCTGGCACGGATTGGGGAACGCGGATCACCTTGGGTTGGTGCTGCCTGCGTAATTATGGCCTTCAGCGTATTGTTCTCCAACTAGGAGTGAACTGAATACTGGCTCAAATTGATCTAGCGTAAAGTAGTAGTATATGTATATTTGAATTTTTATGAAAGGAAACAACATTAAAGTAAATAATTAAAATACAAATTTTCTGGCAACATTGTCCTCTGAGGTCTGTCAACTTTTCTATGAGTACTCAACTCAGAAATGCCAACTCTAAGGAACTTCTGACAGCAACTTTATGGACTGGCACACTCCACACACACATGTGGGCAAAAAATCCAAAAAAAAGGGGGGGAAACCCGTCAACCTGTCAAATCCAGCTAGTTATAAGCGAACCTAGCCAGGACAACAACAATCTGTAAAGAGGAGGACAATAACAAGTGAAACAACTGAAATTAGGCCACGTTCAAGCGGTGGTAAATTGTGTGTAACATGGTCAAGGGTGGGGGGGGGGGGTTGGGGGTGGCTTTGCAGCAATCAATATGCAGCTGTTCGTCTCAGAGCTTACGTATTTTTTCGTATTTCATAACAAAAAGCGTTGCAACCGCTGCTGCGTTGCTGCTGCGAGTTGAGCAAACAAACCAACAGCGTTAAATGAGATCAGGTTCAGTGCGAGTGCAAACAGAAACAGCAACTGAAAGGCAGCACAATGTTGTGGGCGTTGCATGTGCAATGAGTCGCTTGACATCCGTCCGACCTACCGTTAACACCCCCCCCACCCCCCGCCCCCTCATCCAAGCTCAACTGCCTGAACTGTGTCAGTGTCATTCGGATGGCCAGCAGTCATGAGTGCGAGTGCGTATATTGTTTGCCTTGTCAAACATTGTCATTTATCCAACTTGGCCGGGCCCAGGAGCCACAAGTATCCGATAGGATGGGGCCAACAGTGGATGCTTTGCATATTGCAATTAAGTTTTGTTTGGCCAAAATTTTGACCTGCCTTTGTCACATCATTTGACTGCACCTCAATCTCACCAGCAACCCATATTCCTCTGCTCAATTAAAAGTTTGCCCTGTTTGTCATGGAACTCTTGCGGCAGTTTTACTTTTAATTTTCCTGTACGTCTCCCATACGATATATGTTTCTTTGTGGTTAGGTAAGGTATGTTAAGGTAAGCTGAACTGCAAAGCTTCTTTTTCCCAAAAGGAAAAACTCTTACCTCAAAACTCAGAAACTTCTCTCAGTAATAATTGGCTGTTGTTATATCTGCAACAATTCCACACTCATGTGGAAAGTTGTCTTTGCTTATGCAATTTAATTTCCGCATGCGTAATGTTTGAAAATTAATTTCAACGCACAAACGATAAAACCATAAAAATGCTAATTCAAATTTATTTTTTAACAACATTTTTACGATTGTCCGGCTATAAAAAAGCAACCGTAAGGCAATTGTTACAATTTACATTTTATACAGTCTACCCCTTCACATACACACACAAACACATACACACACAAACACACACCCACACACACGTACCCATCAAATTTAATGGCGTTTAATTTGATTGCATTAGGTGAATAGGTAAAGAGAAAATATAACAGCCAGCGTTTCTTCTATTTTTTTGCCTCCTTTAAATTTTATTCCTTGTTCGCACACACACATACACACACAAACACATACACTCAGATGCTCGCGGAAAAAAAATGGCACACAACCCAATTTGCTGTAATTTGTCCTTCCGCTTCCTTTTCATTGTGTTTTGTGCGGGAAACCCTTTGGCGCAATTTCAAATATATTCAAATATCGTATTCATAAATAATATCAAAATTAAATTCATTTTATTCACCAAACCCTCATTTAAAAACCATGTTCTTTTATGATATTCATTTACAATTTTATTTTTTTTAAAGTAGTATTTTTTAAAATTTTAATCTATATTTAAGCAATGTAATTCAAGTAATTGCTGTGCATATGACATGTCGCATGTTAGGACTGCCTGACTCGGAACCCGTTTAAGATATAACTGGCCGCTTTTCATATTTTCTATGAGTCTTGGCACTGTCAAGCTTTTTGGCGTTTTGTCAAGAAGTCTACTAGAAATGTTAGACAGTGCCTCAACGAAAGCATCAACCAAACGTACTACACTGAAATAAAATATGTTACATTTTTTTTTAAATATCCATAAATATTGCTCTTATTAAACTTGAGTAAAATATATATTTTCACTTATATATATATATATATATGTATAGCACTAAAATATTATTAAAATCAGACTAACTATAGAATTTAGCTTGTAGAATGTGTTTTTAAATGAAAAACATATTTGTCTTCATTTCATATACATATACACAGTTAACTATATATATAGAGCGCATATCGTCTATATTTCTGCAAGGATTTTAATTCTTCAAATCACCAAAGATATCCGATAATTTTCGTTTTTCATTGCATTTGATTTTATTTTACGTATATGCGAATGTGAAATTTAGTATTTATATACTGTTTCGATTTTGCCCCATTTTTTTGTCAGTGTAGGATTGAGATCCAACTTTCCAAGTCTCGTAAGTGCAGCTCGCAGAGGGGAAGTTGGGCGCCGTTGCAAGTATGACATGTTCATGGCATCTCCGCGCCATTGGCTGGCATGCACACACACACACACACACACACATACACACATATGTTTGTGTGTGTGCCATGGAAATTATTAGTCCTTTCTGCGATTCGCAAAGAGCAGCCAAGCGACTGCAGTCTGCACTCTGCTGTCAGCATTTTTCGAGTGGCAGCGCATAAAAGTGTAACAGCTTTTGGCACGCGGTTTTAATTGTTGAGAATGCATTTGAAATTTAAATGAATTTAAAACTTAATGCAAAAGGTTCGATCGTAATCAAATCCATGCATTTTTTACAGCATAAATATCAACAAACGTTCGGCAAATATGCGCTCTGAATTCAGGTCAAAAGTATATTTATAAGCCCCTTACTCTTTCAGTGTAGCAAAATCAGCAATTTCTTTACAGATAGTAAATTCTCACATGGTTATTAAATTTGTTTGTTTTGCTGTTTTAAATTATATGTAAGATGCCTCTGAGGCAAAGGAAAATATTGACATCCGTATATATACCATATACCACTCTATAAGTACAGGCCATAATATCAAAAAAATATATATATTTAAGCTTCGTGTGCAAACATTTGTGCTTGGTAAAAAGTTTCGGGTTCTCAAAAAAAAAATGAGTAAAAAATTTTAAAATATGCCAAAAAACTGCAGCACACGGGAAACATCTGCAGGTGAATTTCAACGATTTCCAACAAAAACAAAAAAACAACAACACAAAAAAAGTATAAGAGGCATTGCATTTTGAAACGGTTATTTTTGTCATACTCTTTCCATGTTTGTCTGTGCAGTAAAGAGGCTTAAATTGATCAAATCCAATTTTGAGAAGCATACGAATAAATTGCGAGCGCATATAGCGAAAACATTTTCTATTTCTCGTTGTATTGGTCGGCATACTAAATAATTTTTTCTATATAGTGTATATTAAAGAGGCGTTTGTTGGCATGCAAATTTCTTTTTTTTTGCGTTTGTTTTTTGCAGCAGTTTTTGTTGGTCGCCCAGAGAACGCAGACATGTGGCATTTATTTGGGCAAATGCTTCCGTCACAGGCGGCAGGACAAGCAAGGACATTTCGCACAAGTCTTGTAATCGTAAACACCGCAGATGCCCGAACACTGTGAGGCAATTAATTTCCGCTAGACAAAGGCACAATTACGTATATACTTGAGATACACAAGAAGCAGCAGCAGCAGAAGAAGAGGAAGAAAAACAACATAAACCCAGTCAGTAGGTCAACGTGTGTGTTCCCAACAATGGGTGTGTCCCGAGCCATGAATAAATTGTCTATATACATACAAATGTATGATATATGGCTTAAGGCCACAAAAGCAGTTGCTTAAAACAGTTCGAATTTGGCTAAAGCTTTGCTTTCTGGTGCATAAATTTATGGCTTACATGAGGTGAAGAAGCAACGCTTCAAAATAATTATCCCGCAAGTGTTGCATCGAGGCCTTACTCCAAAATTTATTGGTTGTCCGACACACAGACATCGAGAATGCCCATTAAACCACACAAAGCCGATAAGTTTAAGAAGTACAAGTGAAAGTTCTGCCGAAAGAAAGGAAAAGTTTTCTTGTCGCCTTTCAACATTTTTATTTTTGTCGTACCCCTGGGCACGTTTTGATTTCTTTCGTTAAAGTTATAGGCGTAGTGCCGGCAAAATGCGAAACTTTTTCGCTTTCACTTCTTTTATGGCTTCTGGCTAGCTCGGCGTATACTTAACATGCATTGAATATAAACATATGTTCGCAACTATCACCTAATGTGTGTATGGCCCCCAAGCACTAATAGCAGATCAATTAATTTGTCTTTTATTTTGCATTGATACCCTCAAAGTTTGTTATGAGCACAAATAAACTACTGAGTGCCAGTTCGCAAATAGGCGCATTTAGACTTGAACTGCGATTTACGAAAGCCTAATAAAAATATCTGACCTTTTGTCACTATAGAAGTGGTAATAAGGATACGTTAAAGCTGTGATTTTAATCAAATTATATATTGATTTTATATATATGATTTTTTATTGGGTATCTCCTAGTCATGAAATGGTCTTTGTCAGTTCTATTTTATATATCCCCATCAAATATATTTCAATGGCTTTAATATATTTTGTCACAGCGTCTAAGCAATTTCAAAAGTGTTCTCTGAAATTAATTTCTGTTGACATGTGTCAGCGACACAAAAACAAAAACAACAACATTTCGCACTGTTGGCTGAAAAACGAGCGACAATCGGACAGACAGTCGAAAAGTCAAAATAAATGGAAAAGGCTGCGCAATTATTTAACATACAGATGGCAACCTTTTTGTTTATGTTTTTTTTGTTGGGCTTTTGTTGTTTTTATTTTCAACTTTAGTCTAACTCCGAACCCCAATTAAATTGTCAACGGAAATATTTTGTTAGCGTGAATTAATTTCCGTGATTCCAAATGCTGGAATGCAATTTGCAGTCGGTCAACGGGTTGGTTTGCTACAAATTCAAATGCAAATTGACAATTAAACTGTTTGGGCCGGCATATTTTTTTTTATTATTATTTTCGAATTTTTCATTTGTATTCATTGCCATCTTAAAGTTAACTACACTAAATGAACGAATTCTGAGTTGCTACTCTGTCGACTTTAATGAGCAAACGTAAGGAAAGCTCAAGGACTTTTCGGCCGGCACGCGTAATTACTCGTAATTGAACTTAATAATTGCGCAATGCTGTTTTTTTTTTCTGTGTTTGCAAGGTTACCAACATGACGTAGGCGTTTTTCTTGCCGTAATTTTCTTTCGTTCTGCGAGGCTGGCGTATCCTTGGCGCCAAGTTATTTAATTTATTGCCTGGGGTTAAGTGTGTGACCTTAGCATTTAGCTCTAATGGTGTTTATGCTCCGCCACTGACGGAACTAAATGTGCCAGTCACAATATTCGCTTAAGCACGTAGCGCAAAAAAAAAAAACGAAGTTCAGCACAAACTTGAATTTTTACATACACACATGTTCACATTTTAAATGAAAGAAAAACAAATCGAATTAAATTTCTGTTTGTGTGTGTGTGTGTCCAGGCAGCTGAGAAGCTGCTGCTGGTGCCAAGCCGCAAACTGCGAGATAAGCCAATGTGAATCCAGCGCTGACAACTGCGCCAGGACCTCTCTTCCTGACATATCGGACCAAAGCAAGTCCGAACCAGACAGCTTATCTATGGGAATTTAGTACTTAGCAATACACAATAAACAATGCCAAATACCAAATAAAATGAAATTACAAAACATTAATGAATCACATTCGCATCTTCCATCCGCATCTCATTGCAGCTCCTACGGCTGCGCCTGTTTCGCCGGATTCAGCGGCAGCGATTGTGGCCATGGTCCACTCTGCACGGATGCGCATACGAATATTTGCCAAAATGGTGGCACATGCAAGTAAGTACAGTCAACGCAAAACATGCTCAATCTTACAGAGAAACTTAAAAAAGTATTTTTTTATACTCGTTCACGAAGTGAAACTAGTACAAGTACTACTACTTGTGCAATGTCCGTCATGCTGTCCGTCCGTCTGTCCGGATGAATGCAACTTTTTTCGGCGCAATTGAAGATAGAGATTCGAAACTTTATACTTGTAGAAATCCTCTTCTGAAAAAGTGTTAAGATTTGTGTGCCAAGTTACCAAATTTGGAAGGTAGGTAACTGGTCACCTCTTTTTAAGATCGGTACAAAAATTTCACCCACGCAATTTTGACATGTGAAGTTCTCGGATCTATAGTACCGAAAATAATCCGATTTTCATGTTTGATGGCATTTTGGTCATGTTTTGTTATCTAGATTAGTTCTGCATTTAAAATATATGCATTTTTGAAAATAAATTTTTTTTTCATTTTTTTGTGAAAATATCATGTACCCCCCCCCTTGTTCATTTTCAAAAAATTTTTTTTTCAAAATTTAAAATTGCGAATTTTTGTTTTTAATCGATTGTGTTAGTCATAAATAGTATAAAAATCAACATTAAACCCCATTCTGAGGGGGTCAAATTTTTTGTCAAAAA
>SCDS01000681.1:0-45947 GCA_004149465.1 Drosophila nigromelanica
AGAGGTTATATTTATATGCACTGTTGTAGGTCAACCTATTTCCGCAATACTCGTCTGTTTTTCTGTCACTATCTCTTTCTATCTTCCTCTATTACTGGGCATAACTGCCATTTTCATTTTTCAAATATAACTTTTTGTTTACATTTTCTTGTTTATAAATTTAAATGATGAAATTAGTAAAGGGGGAAAAATAACAGTGCACAATTGTAAATATTGAACAAAGTGGTTTCAAAATGTATAATTATTATAGGATACAATTTTAAAAAATCAACCGAACTACTTTTAACTAGCTCTGGTACTACAATGGCCTCGGCTAATACATTAGCCTGGGATTCGAACTGAGTTGATCAGCTGCCCGAATGCCTGAGTACTTAGTAGTAGCTTTTATTACTAAGCGTAAAAATCGGTTCAGTTTTGGCAGTTCGAAGTCTAGAAAGAATCTGGAAAATTTATACAAACATAAAATTAACCACTATAAACTAGGGTCAAATGTGGATTTTCATACTTATTAAAAAATTGCAATTTTAACGTTATAAAAAGAAATTTTTCAAAAATTAGTAAAGTTCCAAAATATTAACATAATATTTATAATATTTATAATATAATACTCCAAAAACCAAAAATGTTGGATGTTTGATGAATCTGAAGGACAATTTATGACCAAAATACCATCAGGTGTAAAATCTGTTCAGTTTTGTTGAAATGGGGCTCCGAGCAATTAATATCCCAAAATTTTCTTAATATTTGGTTCAAAAATTTTTATTTTTTTATTTTAATATAACATCATACATATATATTTTAATATAACATCAAGCATAACAAAGTGTTACGAATTTGAAATGTAATTTTTGCTAAATGCTATTCCTAAATGCCCGCTTAGTCTCTGACTGTGTCTGCAGTACATATTTAATTAAATTGTAGCGTTAGAGAAATTATGAAATGGCTAAATGATAACGCGATTATGACCAGCATTAAATGAAAGCTTGATGTAATATCCATAAATAATGTGTTAAACATTCTATGTTTTTTTTTTAATAATATATATGCGTATACGTGCATATGTATATATAATTTTGATAAGCTGATATCCAATACACTAGCTTTAATACTCGGCTAAATTAGAGGCAAAAAATGCCCTATAACTGTTGCTATGAGCATTTTACATGTGTTGTATATATGCATTTTTATGGGTGGGTGTGTGTGTGTGCAAGTGCGCAATATGTTTTGTCTTGTCGCAGGTTTAACTGTTTTAGACAGATTACGCATACGTTATGTTATGTTATTGATTATATATGTAGTTGGCCAGGGCTGTTCGCCTAGCTTGGTTTAATTTTAATATTAACCAACGTGCGTATGCTTCATACGTGTGTTAAGTATACGCAGCGTCGGCCGCAAACTTGAACTGATTTAACGTACTGTTTCTTGTTTTTGTGTAAACACACAATACATAATAAGACTTCATAAATTAATAATACCCATAAATACTAAATACCTGCAAACACAAACACAACTATAAATACAAAGTAAATAATCGCAAAGTCAATCGGTTCGATCTCCCGTTTGTTTGATCTGCCACTTGCGTTCCACTTGCACGCTCTTTCTCTCTCTCTCTCTCCCTCTCTCTCACACAGCTGTGCTCTATTCCACTCTCCCAATCACACACTCGCTGGGGCTGCCACCCACTAATTACTCTCACTCTCTATCTATTTGGCTGCCACTCTTCTGCTGCTCTCGCTGACAATTGGAACTGGACGACTCTTTTTTTTTGTTCATTTACTTTTTTCTGTTTTTGTGGCGATTAGTTTGTCGCGCTTTGCCGTTCGCTGCGGTCGGTGCTCGCTGTATTACATTCAAAACACAAACACATACATGTGCATATGCACATAGGCTGCGTGTTAGTGTGTGTGCGTGTTCGTATACGGTATTGTGTATCTGTGACTACATGGGGTAATTTTTTGCTGCTAAAGTGCTAATAAATTGACGGTCTGCCGCCGCATTTCAATTCGCACGACAATGGCCGCATCAAGTGGTCGCCTCGACTTGGATATATCCAGCGCGATTTTAACCGATTTACTCTGCCAATTGTTTACCTTGTGAAATTCAGCCCAATCGTAGGCAGTTTTGTTTTTAATAATTATAATCGTTATTGCCACTGGTTGGATTTCACAGAGTACAAAAACCCTTGATTAGCAAGAACAGTCATCGTCTCAAAGTTCTCACAAGTGCTCTTTACTTTGTGTATGTGTTGGAATCGAAAGAAAATATTGTCGCAGTCCCTTCATCCCCTCTCCCCCACCATCCTGGTAAATTTGACAAGTGCACTAACTTAATAGTGTTCTCCCGTTCCCCCGTCTCTAAAAAGCAATCGTACAAATATTTGTGAAATACTATAAAGTTGCGTCGCATTATCTGAAAGAGTTTTATATTTTTGCGCTCTGCCGCACAAGTGAATGTCAAACTGTGTGCCACTGCTCAAACCGTTGAACACAAATTACCAGAAAATGCCGCGTAAAAAGTAAGTAAAATACAAACAGGAAAATAAATTATTTTGTCGTGTGAAAAATTAAATAAAATGTTGATGAAAATTAAGATCTACTAAATTATATTTGCATTTGGAATATAAACATATATTTCACGGCTAATTAGTTTTTTGTATGAAGCATAAATACATGATGAAACTTGGCGTCGAAATTGTGCTGTGATTTTTGGGCCAATTTGTGTAGAATTTACATACGTAGATTTTGGTCGTCAATCAGTCGGGCTTTACATATGGACGGGCATAAATCAGATCAGCAAAAAAAACTAAAAATAAAGCATAATTATAGGCGTGACAAGCGGCTGTCTAGTGCAGGCGTGCGATAGATAAATAGGCGATAAGATAACGCCACAATTCCGCCTACCTGCGCCTCGCAATTTGTATATGTGTATAGAGTATTACACTCAGAGAAAAAAGTCGGACTAAAATTAAGTTGGAGTAACACGAATTAAGTATTTGCGATTCTGGAAACACAAATTTGATATACATATATAAGTCGAAGTACTGAATAAGCACAAAATATCTTAAACAAGTACACAAAATCTTATTGAGTACGAATATTCTATATATGTATATGTTCGGAGCTTATATATTTAAAAACTTTTTTAGCGATACTCGTTGAACAAGTTTGTAAAATATTAAATCAAGATTTGTAAAACTCCAGATCAAGATATACTGGATATAAGTTCGAACTTCAGTAATTTCAATCAAGTCTGAAAATTGGGGGTTTAGATACGAACTAATCGATATTTTATCTCTGTGTATATATTTGCTTGGTTTATCGGCGATTAGGCAGAGGCACTTGGCGGCGACCGCTGCTACGACTGCCAATTAGTACAGCAATTAAATTACAATAAAACTCTAACACTAGATAACCAGCTCTCCGTCTCCCCTTTCCCTTTTTAGAGTGGAGTTTCGCGTGAAGCAAACGCCCTCGCGTCCCATGCCTATGTCAAACGCTCGAATCGGCCCCCTGGAGGAGGATCTGCATCCGGACGATGAGCTGGCGGCACACTATGAAGCATTTGGCACCACGCCCCCGCGGACCCGTCTGAAGATCAAGAACCGCGACTGGGAGCGCAAGCAAAAGTTCAACATTGTCGAAGCGTAAGTCCGGCAGCTCAACACATTTCCTTGTGTATGTGTGATTTATCTGATTCCATTTACAGCTCCACAGATGCGCCGGCCAGTGTGGGCGGCACGCCCAAGAAGGGCATGTCCCGCATGGCGCGCTCCCGCGTGCTGCGCCGAAACACTATGGACTGCGCCCTCCTCAACGAGATGTTTGTCAACGAGGAGGGCAAGCGGACGGACAAGCGGCTGCAGTCGCTGCTGCGTGATTCGGAGCGCGAAATGAAGAATTCGCTGGCATCCACAACGATAGCGGCGCCTCGCCACAACAGCTTCCATGAGAGCGTCCATCCGCTCGGTGCAGAATCACTGGACAAGATTATGCCGCTCAGCTCCGAGGAGCCGACCGTGCTACCGCTGCGCATTGCCTCCAAGGTGGTGGAGAGCTGCAATCGCTATCGCTGCGTCTCCTCGCGGCCCATCGGCTGTCGCTCCTCGGCGCCGCCTTTGGCGTTCACGCCGCAACTGCCGGCGCTGCGGGTGGATGGGAAGCCGACGCCGGGACTGGCGAAACGCAAGGATTTCCACGAGACATTCGCCAATCTGATTAAATTGGGCAGCGTGGACAGGCAGGATGCCAAGTTATCGCAGGAGGATCACACGTGGCAGACGGAGCTCAAGGATCTCATCTGGCTGGAGCTGCAGGCTTGGCAGGCTGACCGCACCCTCGACCAGCAGGACAAGTATCTGTACGAGGCGCGTCACGGCGTCTCCGATCTGCTCACCCAGATCATCAGCTACAAGTTCCAGCCGCGCTACCGACGGGAGCCCAGCCTGCTGAGCCTGGACAGCGGGATACACTCGGACGCCAATTCCAATGCCAGCTGTAAGTAAATCGCAACTTTGCCTCTTCATCCATTGCTAATCTGTTGCAATCTCCTGCAGCTCCCTTGCCCAGTAAGCTGTGCCAGGGCTGCATGTCTCTGTATTGCAAGGACTGCATGGAACGACAGGAAATGGCGCTGCGCGAGGTGGAGGACTTGCTGACACGCCTCGAAGTTGCCGAAGCTCTATATCCCTCCTCGCAAGCCATGGGTGCACTACATCCCATTTACAAATCCCAGAGCTTTGTGGGCCGCATCAAAGCCATGTGCCTGTGGTACAACATTACCAAGCAGAACAAGCTCAAGCTGAGCCTGCTGGGCAGAATTCTGGCTCGGTGAGTTACTTTTCCTATATACTCTTTCTTTTTGTCTGAATTTAGGATAGATAAACAAAATATAAGTATTCTTTTATTCGTTCACGAAGTGAACAAAATAAAGTGGATTTCTGCATTATATTGAATCAAATTTTGCAGACAGATGCAATAATTGGCAAATTGATCAAGACTATATGCCTTGGCAAAGCCATATCTCCCACAATGTCACCAAATTTCGCTAACAGTTTTCGGGAATACCCCATTCCACCTACATAAATTACAAAACTCAATATTTTTTTCAAAATTAGTCAGTCTTAACTTTAAATTACCCTTAGCAATAGATAGGGTATCTCTTATTCGGGCAGCCCTGTTGCAACTGTAATTCCCACATTGATCCTTGCAGGCTGCAGGACGAGAAGTTCTCGTGGCCGGTGCAGACATCCTACATGGGCTCGGACAGTGGCAACTCATCCTCCTCGGGAGTGGACATCGACGACTCGGCGGTCAATTCGTTGGACTCCTCGAAGCCACCAAGCGTGGCGGGCAACGGCCAAGTAGCTCGTCGGCCCGCCTGCGGCACCATGTCCTGCGCTCGGGTGCAGTTCATGCTCAACGACTCGACCCACGTGCCGGGCGAAACCTCGAGCAGTAACGAGTAAGTGCAGCGTGGAGCATTGCGAACTGTTTTAATCAGCGTTTGTATTTGCAGGTCCACCTCGACGGAGATCAGCCAGCAGTCCAACGAGCTGCCGGGCGGACATCTGCGGAAGGGCTCCATGCACGACATCAACATCTTCAGCGTGGAGCCGCTGGGCACCTCCAGCAACGACTGCAACGGGGAACAGAGCTCCGGGCTGTATCGCAAGTTCATTGAGAACGTGCTGAAGTGTCGCGGCCTGGCCAAGTCCTTGGCCTTCCTGCACCAGCTGCACACTGTAGCGCTGTACAAGGCCCACATTGCACTGGAGAAGCCGGGCGCCGAGGATTTGGAGGACTCCGAGCTGGACGCGGAGGTCATTGAGCAGGATGTGCCGCGCATGGATCCGCAGATCAGTCGCGAGCAGGTCATCGAGCTGCGCACGTACGGCTACTGGAGCGAGGAGGCGCAGTCCATCAATCTGCCCTCGTACATTCCCACCTTTGTGTTCCTCAGCGGCATCCCGCTACAGTTCATGCACGAGTTCTTGCGCATGCGCCTCGAGACGCGCCCGGTGCGACCCAATCCGCTCAGCCTCGAGCAGCTGATGAAGGAGCTCCGCGAAGGCCTCACCCTGGCGCTCACGCATCGCGAGCGCTATCAGCGGCACATTACCACGGCCTTGGTCGAGAACGAGACGGAGCTGGACAGCTACATCAACATCCTGAACCAGTACGATGCGACGGTCCGCAAGACGTTCGAGCTGTACCTGGACTACATTGACCAGCTGGTGCTGGTCGCCGTGCCGGAGACCAATCAAAAGTCAGTGCTCGAGAAGGAGTGGATGTTCACCAAGCTGATCAGTCCGATGATCAAGGGCATGCACACGCTCGCCTCCCAGAAGTTCTGCGGCATCATTAGCAAACTGCTGTGCAGCATCTCCAAGCGCCTGGTGCAGCGCTCCGAGGAGTTGGACGAACAGATCGCGGGCACCGCGCACAGCAACGACAGCGAGGAGCTCAAGTGGCAGCTGTTGACCATCTGCCGCGAGACGCAGGCGCTGCTCACCGTCGAGCGGGAGCGCTCGATCAAGGTGCTCTTCTTTGCGAAGACCTTTTGCCGGGACGTCGAGACGACGGACTTCCACCGGGAGCATTACGAGCACGACGTGGCCAACCAGCAGCACGACTTCATCTGCTCGGACGTGAAGGCGGCGTTCAAGCTGTTGCAGCAGGACGTGCTCGAGGTGCGCAACAAGCTGACGGACATCATTAAGGACGTCCAGCAGCGGTGCTGCTTGAACAACATGCGCGACCTGGACGAACAGGATCGGCTGGCGGTGCTGTCGCGCACGCGCGAAATCCTGCACCAGGGTTACAAGTTTGGCTTCGAGTACCACAAGGATGTCATCCGGCTATTCGAGCAGCGCATCATGGACCATAAGGACAGCGGACACACCGTGGATCTGGCGCTGGGCATCATTGCTTTTGCCAAGATGTGGATGCAGTTCGTCATGGAGCGCTGCGAGCGCGGCCGTGGCATGCGTCCGCGCTGGGCTTCGCAGGGCCTGGAGTTCCTGATGCTGGCCTGTGATCTGCAGATCACTCAGCACCTGGACGATCGCCAGTTCGAAGAGCTGAAAAAACAAATGGATTGCTGCATCTCGCACGTCGTCGGTCTCACCTCCGAGCCGGAGAAGGTGGCCCGCAAGAAGGCATCGCCGCGCATGCGCAAAACCTCCTCGCCGGCCACCAGCCGCTCTAGAACGCCCACGCGCACGCCCATGTCCGCGGGCGTTGTTGTGAATCCCAATACGCCGCCGTTGCAGTCGCCGCAGTACAACAAGCTGCTGCATCCGCAGTTCAGCCTCAAAGAGGAGCTGCTGCAGCAGAGCACGGCCACCTACAGTTCTGTGGACAGCGCGGACATTGCCGAAGCGCCGCACGGCGCCGGTCATGGTGAGCTGCGTTTGCTGGTGCCGCAGACGCCTCCGATTGCCACGTGCTCCGGTAAAGGCAGCACATCCAACGTGTCCACACCGCTAGCTTCGAGGCACGAGCGCGTCCGCGATGCCGTGAATCGTCTGGATCTTGATCTGGAGGAGCATCTGCGCGAACGCCGGCTCATCGGGCAGGTGAAGGCGCTCAACTCGTGCGACAAGGTGCAGATCCGGGCACGCAGCGTCCACTTCCGCTGGCATCGTGGCATCAAAATCGGTCAGGGCCGCTTCGGCAAGGTGTACACGGCCGTCAACAACAACACCGGCGAGCTGATGGCCATGAAGGAGATCGCCATTCAGCCGGGCGAGACGCGCGCCCTCAAGAACGTCGCCGAGGAGCTGAAGATACTGGAGGGCATCAAGCACAAGAACCTGGTGCGCTACTACGGCATCGAGGTGCATCGCGAGGAGCTGCTCATCTTCATGGAGCTCTGCTCCGAGGGCACTCTCGAGTCCCTCGTCGAGCTAACAGGCGGCCTGCCCGAGGGACTGGCACGTCGCTTCACCGCCCAGCTGCTCTCGGGCGTCGCCGAGCTGCACAAGCACGGCATCGTGCACCGAGACATCAAGACAGCCAACATCTTCCTCGTGGACGGCAGCAACAGCCTCAAGCTGGGCGACTTCGGTTCAGCGGTCAAGATCCAAGCCCACACCACCGTCCCAGGCGAGCTGCAGGGTTACGTAGGCACCCAGGCCTACATGGCGCCGGAGGTGTTCACCAAGACGAACAGCGACGGCCATGGACGTGCCGCCGATATCTGGTCGGTGGGCTGTGTGGTCGTCGAGATGGCCTCGGGCAAGGTGAGTGCGGAAAGGGGAGTGTGGGGTACGACGATCACTGATAAGCAGATAAGCGATTTGCTGGCCGCCAAAACCTCTTTAGATGAGCAATCGCTAATTGGTTAAATACTTTTGGTAGTACGTGTCTTCTGTTACATGAATAACTCTAGTAAAATATATATATAAAACTGTTTGTTTCGACGGAGCGATTGGTTGATTAATGGACTGATTGATCAATCCAGTAATATTAATAAAACTGACTGACTGACAATATTTTAATTAAAAGAAAACAAAAAACGGATTGACTGACTTTTACAATAATAATAATAGTCTAGTAGTTATACCTATATACAAATAAAACTGACTTACAATAACAGTATAATATACTATAGTATAATAATAGTCTAGTTATTCCTATATACAAATAAGACTCTAATGGAATATGAATATACCCAAAACACTGTTCCAACATTTTGGTTGTTGATCAACTATAGCCTGACTGACTGATTTACTTCCCCACTATTAAATCGAATTCAAACAAATTTTTAAAGGAAAGTGAAAATTCATTGACGAACTTTTTGAAATCCAACAAGAAAATCATAAATAATTTCGAAATACATGTTTTACAGATTTACAAAAATCATACCCACAAATAATATAAAACTAATTTTTAGTTAAATGTAAATTATTAATATATTCTTTATTTCTCCCTAACACATGCAGCGCCCCTGGGCACAGTTTGATTCCAACTTCCAAATTATGTTCAAAGTGGGCATGGGCGAGAAACCACAGGCGCCGGAAACTCTCTCGCAGGAGGGTCACGAGTTTATCGATTACTGCCTGCGGCATGATCCAAAGCAGCGTCTTTCGGCAATTGAGTTGCTCGAGCTGAATTTCTGCAAGGTGTGTTTAAAGACCTCGAATACCTCTGTAAACACGTGTGTTATTAAATTAAATTAAATTATTCTCTATTATTGCAGTCTGGGCGCGATGAGGAGTGCAGCAGCGAGCAGCTGCAGGCCCAGATGAGGGGCTCCTTTCGACGCAATACTGCGCAGAGCTAATCCCAACTAAATATCGTAATATCTTTTTGTTTTTCATTGTGCACCCACAAATATAGATGTGTGCGTGTGTCTGTGTGCGTGTGTGTGAGTGTGTATGTACATGTGTGTGTGTATCTGTGTTTGCGTACATTAACTGTATAATTTATATAAAGGCGATCCAAAGTCTAGTTATGCAAAAGGCTGCGCCTTCTTTTATGTTGGACAATAAATATCCCATGAAATATTTTAAATTTGAAAATGTGAAATTAAATTGCAAATTAATCAAATGCAAGTTTATTTAGACGCATTGCGAATATTTTGACTTTACATTTGGATTAATACCCAGCTTATGCGGCATAATCGCCGTATGTGGTGTCCACTGGGGGTCCTTTTAATGTAGTTGGCAAAGTGGGAGGCGTCGCGGGTCCATTGCTGGTGGTACCGGATTCTCCGTTGGGTGGTGTTGGAACCGCTGTCGGAATTGCTGGAGCCTCTTGGGCCTTGATCAGCGGCGTGGCGCACAGCAGAAGAGCCAGGCACAGGCTGAGCAGCAGTTGGAATACTGGACCAATTGATATGACTTTGTTTAAAAAATTTGGAATCCTTTGATTAATCCAACTCGTTCAACTTACGTTTCATTTTGGTTATTTCTCGTTGACTGTTAAAAAAATGCTGGAAACGTGCGACTTTTATGCACGGCGCCATTTCACGAATTCGTTTGGGTTTATTTTTAATTAATTAAAATTATTAATCAAGTGTTTATCTGCCTGGGGCTTATCGCAGCCGGAATTCGCCCATATTGGATATGCGATTTCACAGTTCTCAAAACTGAATGGACAGCTATGACACATGACTATATCCATTGGCTATTCTTACTCCTCTGTTCCTTCAGTTGTATAGATATAGGTATATAAATAGGCCAAAATAAAAGCCGAGTACATTTAATGCAATGATTTCATTTATTTTTTGTGTGATTCTTTGCATGCATTAACATTTAACCAAATCGAACTTAACGGTGTATAGCATATAGATCAGATAATAGATATGGTCTTTTTTTTAACAGTTTAACGAATACGTAATACATATATAGCAACAATGAACACAGCAACTAGTTAGAGTTATAAGTTATACATTTTTTCTATAAACCTTTAAGTTTTTTTTGCTTTGCCTTTAACATTTCCATATAAGAATTTCTCTTTATATATATATTATTTCACCACTACAAAACAACAATTCAACCATAGAACAGATATGGGTAAAATATATTTTTATATGTATGTATATAGTAGGTATCTAATTTTCGTTTCGTTCATTTGATATGTTTTGCATTTTTGGTAAATATACGTTATATAAATTTATTGATATGTATTGTTACGTTTCAAGTCTATATACGTACAATGATTTTTTGTTTGAATTTGTTTTACAACAAAACAA
Source organism: Drosophila nigromelanica (assembly GCA_004149465.1). Classification (NCBI taxonomy): domain Eukaryota; kingdom Metazoa; phylum Arthropoda; class Insecta; order Diptera; family Drosophilidae; genus Drosophila; species Drosophila nigromelanica. Next base: position 10,699 of record SCDS01000681.1, read on the forward strand.
CAACAATAACTATGCCGAATGTCTAAATTCATATGGTATATTGTATATATTAATCATATTCGCAAAAGCATTTAATTATTCCTGTTATATATCTTCTAGTTCCAAATAACAAGCGTATAGTAGGTAATTATTTAAATTTGAAACAGCAACAAAAAGACAGTTAACATTGTTATAAATTCTCAACATATATATGCACTAATATCGATATCAACTCGAATAACACTTTTTATATTGCAAACACAACGTTGTGCAAAGAGTATTGCATACTTTTGAGCGGCCGTCCACAGTGGCTGCCAAATTGATCGATCAGGTTAAGAAATTCCAATAGGTTGATTGGTTAGAGGTACAGCCAAATAGATAATACTCAATATAAAGCTCTAACACAGCTAAGGTGATATAATATTGCATGATTAACCAACATATATTTGTTTTTTATTTATTTAACAGCACTAACAGTTGCGCATAAAATTGCTCTAAAACATTTAATTGACAGAGTTCCTCTTTGTCATCTACTAATTAGTTATTTAGCTTGGGCTAAAGCAAATCATTTTCAAATATTTCAATATGTTCACGAATACTAGATGATTGACGTCAGTTATTCAATTCAAGCAGACAGTGCGTCTGATCGAAATGACTTTTACAACACGAAACGCTTAATTTTTTACGAACTGATGACGTCATGTGGACGCTAGTTAACTACGGTTTACATTTACGCGAGGATTGTTTGATACCCTTGCTGGGAATATTACAATTTGGAATAAAATGTGTAACGGCGTCGTTGTCTAAAGTGCATATATTCTAGAATAGCCGACAATTTATAGTCTACACATATGTCAAAGGCGGACGGAATTGGATTATGTTGAGCAGTTAATAGTGTCACTATACTTGCAACATCATATCAACAACGGACCACTATAGTATATAGCATCAAGGAGAACGATCTGTTGAAAAAATATGTTTTTGTTTTTGTGTTCTTTGATAAAACGTGCGATAAAACCGTTTATGATATTCTTAAAGCGCTTCCCTATGCCTGCAAGGGTATTTAATCTTCGGCAGTCCAAAGATAGTTTTTATTTTCCTGTTTCTCTTTCATCCCCTTTTTGTTGTTGTGTTGTATAGTTGTATAGTTAAGGATTTCCATCAGGATCTTAATGGACAAATTGTTGCTAAGGTACAGTTACTGATATGTTTGTTTTTCATTTGCTCCGTTTTCCATCTTGCCCATTTCATTTAGTTCTGGAGGAGATCCCGCATTATGTCGAGCGAGTCCTGCAGCGATTTGGCGTAGCGCGAGGCGCTGGTGTCCTCGCAGGTGTAGAACGCCGACACACAGAACACAATCTGCTCAGGGTGCGGATTGTAGGAGCAGCCGTAGCCACGTGGCGTCACCGGACCGTAGCCCATAAAGCTGTCCGTGCTGCAGGCAACCTATGGGGTGAGCAAGCGGGGATCGGATCAGATCAGTTCGGCTTAGGCAGCAGATGAAAGAGCACTCTACGTGACTTAAAACTATGTGGCTTACGTGTGGTGCTGTTGGTGCTGTGGTGCAACAGTTAAGCAACTAAATAAATGTGGTGCAGAGATATTATAAATATAATAATAAAAAGTGCTTGGTGCTCGGTGCAGGGTGCATGGTAAGCAGCTGATCAAAGCCGGATACCTGACTGGTGGAGAGCAGAAAGCATTGGGATATCTTGTAGGACTCGTCGGTGAATAGCTCGTGCAGCTCGCCAGTGACCTCCAGGGAGGCCTCACGCAAGCCCAATAGTGGTATATCGATGCCATTGCCCAGTATGTTCCTGACCATCACCTCGGTCTGGCGGGCGACGGCGCAGCGGAAGAGTTCCCGCAGGTGCTCCTTCTGTGTGGAAAGCAGCAAGAGGATTATATAGAGGTTAACGGTAGGTTCATAACGAATACGCACGCTATAAATGCTAAATTTGACTTTGCGAGCATCTTCCTCGTCGTCCTCGCGATCGCTCTCCAGCGGCACATTGGCGCCTTCACCCTGGCACATGGCCTTGGCCCACTCCAAAGCCTCCGTGCTGGCGGCACGTATGCAGTCCACGCGGCCCTGTTTTTTTCAGGGTTAGAGATAATTAACGTGGAGATAAGCCAATAGATATTCATGTGCTTACGTGCAGGAAGCGCCTGGTGGAAGCACTCTCATAGGTAGCCACCAGGTGGCCATAGAGTCTGTCAGAGATCGAATAATCAATTAGTTTTAAAGTATTCATTGGTTCAAACACAAAATATTTATATTTTGTAAAATCGACTTATGACCATTGAACCGATCCAATTTTCATAAAAGTCAGTCGAACTTTAAACTGAACCAAATTATTTTCTCTCTTAAAATGTTTATTTGAATTACATCTGGGTTTACCGAACCGAACCAGTTACCACAAAAATCAGCCGAACCATAACCTGAACCAAACCTTATTTTCTCTCTCTCCCTCACTCTCGAATTGGTTTGGTTTATTTTCAGCTGCGTTCATTGATGTGAAAACCAATTTGTACGAATCGAACCAGAAGGAGTTGGTTCCAACTGTGAACCGAACCATTGACAATTTCTTTTATTGGGTTTAGTCATGTTGGGATCTAGCTTCGAGCATCGTCTTTAGGATATAATTTAATCAAGATCAAGAAGGCCAGGTTGTTTCGAGCCTTGTGAGTCTGTTGTTATTTTGCTACCTTTCAGATTAAGGCTCGAATCTCGAACCGGTTTATGATACTCACTTGTAGTGGGCCAGCTGCAGCGCGAGCTGTATGTAGACATCTGGGCTAACCTGGCAGGACTTGACAAAGTTCTTGCCGTAACCCTTGTAGCGATACACGTAGAAGTCCAGGTTGTCGATGGCCTTGTCCACGCTCCGAGCAGCCTGGGCGAATCGCTGCTGCACCTGGGCACTCACATGCCACTCGAGACGCTCCGGGAGCGGCAGGTGGTGCTGCGGCAAGCCGTTGTCGTCGGCCGGATGATCCACGATGCTCTTGTAGATCTTCTCGAGCAGCTGCACCACGGCGATGCCCTCGGAGGTGGAGTGCTCGTAGCAGAGGCCCCAGCTGCCATCGGTGCAGATGATGAGCTGATGAGAAATGACACTTTTAAAGGAACAGTGCAATGAAGAGCTAGGTGGACAGCTCACCTGCATGGTCTTATCGAACCAGCGATTGGCCGAGTTGAATTCGCTGCCGCCGCCGTGGATCATTTCGTGGGCCATGTTCGTCTCATCCCGTTCGCCGGCCATGTGGACGCTGGGCGTGGCGCCCGTGAAGCCGCGCGCATTAAAATTGCGGCCCAACGGCTCGTCCAGGCAGAGCACCACTAGGGCCGTCTCGATCAGCTCCAGATTGCGCTGGTTGCGCTCGTCCAACTGCAGAGCCTCGCGATCCTTGGCCCACGGTGTCCGCGGCTCGGCCGTCAGCAGTCCGACGGGCGCCGGCTTGGCGGGCAGACAGGGCGCGTCGCTCAGCACGTAGAGTATCTGGGATGCGATCTCGCTCTCCGAGAGCTTGCCGCGATCGCTGGCCTGCAGCACCACGCAGTACATCTGATTGCGACAGATGACCACCACGTGTCGATCCTCATCGCTGTCCATTGGCTGCTCCCGCCGCGGCAGATACTGCGAGTCGCGCTCGACGCCCGGCCGCCGGCAGCTGCCCAGCAGGCGATAGTATTGGGCCATGCACAGCGGCTGGTTCTTCTCGCGCGAGGCGGCCCGCTCCAGCGGCAGCTCGCCGCTGTCCAGCATCTCCTTGTGGGCCAGCAGGCCATCCAGCAGGCGGGCCGCAAAGTGGGCCACATCGTGCACGGTCTTGAAGCGACGTGGCGGAAACACCATGCCCGGATTCGAGTTGATGGGCAACGGAATGCGCACGTTCATGTACATGTCATTGAGCCAGTAGTAGTAGGCCTGTGGGCGGGTTGGATTCGAATACATGGAAACCACATTAAAAACACGACATTTGGTTGCCATACACAAACTCAATTAGCCGCCCAATTGACAAGATCGAGGTGCGCCCACTTTTCAATGTATATGCACTACTTTTTTGGGGCGCCTCATTAGGCACAGCTCTTATCAGGCACTCCTCAAAGCGACTGATAAGGCGGAGAGATCGCAGATCGCAGATCACAGGGCTTTGATAAGTTTTCCGGCACTATAAATATTGGCCAGGGCGAACCAATTGGAATCAGTACAACGGTTTCATCTAACCCCAACGGATACCGCCCTGCCAGTTAACCAATCCTCGACTGAAGATGAAAGGTGAGCAGCTGCTGGCCACATCCTCATCCTCATCTACATCGATTCTCTATTCAATTCCCATTGCAGTGTTCGCTCTGACCCTGCTCGGCCTGGCGGCTTTGGCCCAGGCACGCGTCGACTACAAGCTGCAGTGCACCAGGGATGAGGTGGGCATACGCTGGCCCAGCTACCACAGCAACTCCGAGTACTTTGTCTGCCAGAGCATCTACGGCAGCCAGCTGACCGTGCACTGTCCGCCCGGACAGGTCTTCACCTTCGTGCTGCAGCAGTGCGCCTCTCCGGCACACTATGTGCCCGCTCCGGCCATGGATATGCTGCCAACGGCAGCGCCCATAACCACGCACGTGGTCAACGAGGCGCCGCCAGTGCTTAGCTCGGCCACAAGCGGACTTCTGCCCGTGCATGTGCTCGAACAGCAGGAACCCCACCAGCACATCATCCATGCTTCGCCACTCGATCCGACGCCACCCACACCACCCACAGAGCCACCAACGCCCCCCACCGTGGTCGTCGATGCACCCAAGCCCGCCAAGAAGCCCGTCGCCCCGCTGCCCCAGAAGGCATCGGCGCCCAAGAAGCCCAGCACAGCCGCTGCCCCCGTCAAGGCCGCCGCCGCTAAGAAGCCCGCTGCCCCAGCTCCATCCAAGGCAGCCAAGAAGCCGACGCCACCCAGCAAGACCCAGAAGAAGCCCTCGGCCTAAGGCCACCCAGAGCCACCGAACTCCAAAGAATCAGCTGAATCAATAGCTTAAATTAATGTTCAACAAGCGGAATTTCATTCAAAACTTTAAATAACACCAAAATAAATATCTATCTGCAATCGTACCGACTTTCGTAAATATCTATTTGACTCGAGGAAAGTGTCGTTTCCATAAGAAGATATGTACTTACGCACACACACACACACACACACACACACGCACACACGCACACACACACACTTGCAGGTGTGTTTGGTGTAAATGAATCAATTAGCTAATTGACCTTGTCGCAAAATGCAAAAGACAATTCTGACACCATTAATTGATTAGTAATTGTAACTGGTATTCAACAGGTGAGCAACCAACTAGCAGATACCTCGGCTGTCAACCAATTGCCATTCAACCCAAGTCCACTAACAAAAGTCTTCTTGAGAACCAAAAACCTGTTCAGGAAAGAAAGATCAGGCTAAGATTGAATACTTTTTTCGAAGGAATACAAATCAAATTCGCAATGAATTAGAATGCCTGAATTCTTGAAAATTGTTCTTGCTCATTATCAATTAAGCTATACAATCAATACACTTAGAGAAATTATAAAGAACTTTAAAGGAAAAAGCGCATTCAAAATTCTATTAAAGCGGAAATTTCCTGATTTGAAAAAAACACATCAGTATTGAAAAGCCCGAAATGGACCCAAAAATGTCTTCTTTCCAGATTGCAGCTGAGGTCAAGACCGAGTTTGGGAAGGAAATCCACTCGGATTCAATCAATCTGTTTCCTTCCCAAACTCGGTCCTGACCTCACCGCTCAGCTAAATCCCTTGGACGTCCTGATCTGAGTGCATTTTCCAAACTTTTTGCTTCTTTGAAGCGCGTAACAATGCTTCTGATGGAAAATCGGCTCAACTCCATAATCTTGGCTATATTCACGAAATAAGCTAATTTTTATACTCGTTCACGAAGTGAAACTAGTATATTGGGTTTGTGCAATGTCCGTCATGCTGTCCATCTGTCCGTCTGTCCGGATGAATGCAACTTTTTTCGGCGCTATTGAAGATAGAGACTTGAAACTTTGGATATATACTTATAGCTATCCTCTTCAGACAAAGTGTTAAGATTTTTGTGCCACGCCCACTTGGAGGCTGGCAATTCGATAACATGTCGATACACCTCAAATCGCAAATCGATAAAAGGTGAATATTTCCCACAATTTGTAAGATAGAGTCACCAAATTTGTTATGTAGATAGGTCCTAAAAAATTGGAAATGCATATATCTCCCACAGTTTTTGAGCTAGGGTCACCAAATTTGGGATATCTATTGTTCGAATGTTCCCCCAAACAAAAATTTTTTTTGCCATGCCCCCACCCGCCCCCGTAATCGCAAAAACCGTTACATCTGACGCAAAAATCGATAACACGTGTATATTTCCCACAAGTTTTAAGATCAAGCCACCAAATTTGGTATATATATATTACTGGGAAGCTCCTGCAGATGTTACAGAAAAAATTTTCCGGCCACGACCCCACCCTCCCCCTCCCGGCCCCACTAACCGTAAAAATTTATATCTCGCACAGTTTAAAAGCTAGGGTCACCAAATTTGGAAGGTATATAACTAGTCACCTCCTTTAAAGATCAGTAAAAAAATTTCCGGTCACGCCCACTCCCGCCCCCGCAAATAGAAAAAAACCTATATCTCGTACAGTTTTAAAGCCAGGGTCACCAAATTTGGTATGTAGATAGCTGGAGACTTCCCCCAAAAAATGCGACCTTGACATTCTGGCCACGCCCACTATAATGGCCCCTAACGCCCCCGCCCTTTAAAATCGGATATGCCTATATCTCCCACAGTTTTTAAGCTAAAGTTACCAAATTTGGAAGGTAGATACCTGGTCACCTCCTTTAAAAATCGGCGAAAAAATTGGAGGCGTTATAATGGGCGTGGCCGGGATATCAAGAGTGCAATCTATGGAGGAGGTCCCCAACTATCTACATACCTTTTTAATTGTGGGAAATATTCACTTTTTATCGAATTGCGATATGAGGTGTATCGACATGTTATCGAACGCCGAAAAAAGTTGCGTTCAGCCGGACGGACAGACATACAGCATGACGGCCATTGGACAAACCCAATATACTAGTTTCACTTCAAGTATAAAAAAAATGCTTCTACACGAAGAAAGATAAGAATGAAAACGCAAATGCAAATCGGTACACAATTATTAAAAAAAAACAAACACACGGCGTGCACTTGCGACACGACCACGGGAAACAAAAGCAAACAGTGATTTAAATCAAATATTTAAATTTAAAAGAAATAAAAATAAATAAAAGCAACGGCTGTCTCACAACAAACACAAATCAAACGAAAGCGCACAAAAAACATGTCTGTTTGCTTCAAAGAGTGATTCGATTTTAAAATCGATTAAAATCTTAAAATCGATATATACTGAAATATCTAAAAAAAAATATTATAAACTTGTTCTGTAAATAGTATATATAGGAATATATAGTTCAATTCAAAATTTCTAGCTTATAAATTCTTCGGGTTTTGTTAAAGAAGCCCTAAAATCGATAATTATCGAAATTAGGAAAATGGAAAGAAAAAGTGGCCAACTTTTACTGTAAATATATAAATATATACATTAAATTTTTAGTCTATAGCTCTTAGACGGGCGGACGTTCTGATCAATAATATAAATGTTTAATAAAAATGGTTTTTAAATAAGACCAAAATTGTTTTTTTTTTGTATACTTAACTTTACAGGTATATCCGAAGTTGTTTTGATACTTACAGCTTATCATTTTCCTCGTCATATCCATAGACATTGAGCACAGTGAATTCACCACGCGACTTCCAACTGTTATCGCCCGTTAGCAGGTTAAGATTCCACACCTGATACCAGTTATCGATGAAGTAGGCAAAGATGCAGTTAAGGCCGCTCTTCAGGCATTTGGGCGTGCTTATGTCCACCCAGCCATCAGGCTCCGCGATGCGCTTTACTTCGGCACAGACGCCCTGATGACTGCAGCTCTGGAGCGTGGCTAGATTCTGTCGGCGATTCATCCAGGTGATTAGTAGGTGACTGTTGTTCGACCAGACCACATTCTGTAGAATATGATCGGAGGTGACGATGTCAACGGGTGCCTCGATGCGCTGCATGACGGGATCATCGTTGGCCAGATCGTAGACACGCAGATAGACAATCGGATTGGGTGTGCCCGTTTTGGGATACTTGAGCTCCTCCTCGTGTGGATACTGAACGTAGCCGCTCTCCGTGTCGCCGTACAGGAAATACTTGAAGGTCTCCACTTCGGTATCGTTAAAGAAGCCAACAGCCAGTTTACTGCCATCGGCCGACCACCAGAGAGCGCTGCCACTGCTCAGCACCTCCTCCTCGTAAACCCAATCGGGCACACCATTATACACAACACCATCCTTGCCATCCTCCGTGATGGCTATCTCCAGATTCTCATTGAAATGTATGTAGACATTATTTTGATAGACATATGCCAACCGATCCTTGAGCGGCGACCAGCCGCAAAACTGCAGCTTCTCTCCCTTGTGTATCTTTATGGACGTATTTGTGGCAATATCGTAGACATCGTATTGGGCCACGTACGAGTGCCGGAACTTTGCAGTCAAATTGTGACGAACCAAAATTTTGGTATTATCCGTGGAGAGCGTGAATGTCGCACCACTGTAGGAGTTCTAGAAGCGGTCGGGTTACTGATTATAAATTGTTGATTAAAAGAAATTATTCTCAATAAATACCAGAAATGTGGACTCCAGAAATATGGTGTCTTTTATGGTGGCCGCATTGAACTTGTGTATCGATCTATCGCTGGCAGTGTAATAGAATTCCTCATCTGTGGATTTGAAATTTGTATATTTAAATTAGTTTATTGGATATTTATTTTTGCAAAAATAATACGGAAACTTTAATAGGAACTATTTGTTGATGGTTATTTAAAACTAAAAAAAAGCATATATGTATTTATTATAGTAAATTCATATTTATTTCTAAAATATTATATTATTAAAATATTAGTAATGTTACATAAAAAAAAGGAAATACTTTTTTTGTAATTCCTAAATAAAACACAAAAACACTAAAAACGGCTTGTTTCTCTGAGTGTACGTACAGTGCAAACACATACATATATATCTAAGAAACTATATATGGTTTGATTTGTCATTTATTCTTAATGCAAAACCCAAAGAGGCTAACAATGATGATGTGTTTTAAAACTATACCCAAACATATATATATAGTATTACTCAATTCGTTCCATTGTTGCATTGCCAGCATTTGTTTCGGTTACCAGGCTTGGCAAATTACCAATGCTGATTTAAAAGATTTGCAGCGGAAAACCTTAAATCGAAACTGAAATTGCGCAAAGCTGGCAACATCTGGAACTGATTTAAGATATATGTAAAAAATAAAGACATAGCTCAATGATTTAAAATGGCAACTAAACTAAACCCATCTGCTGAATCGGGTTTAAAACTAGGTTTAAACTAAACGGTAAAAAAATAAAAACAATTTTCTGAGGGAATTAAAGTTTATATCGTTATTCAATTTGTTTCTGGTGTTACTGTAAGATAAAAATTGTTCTAGCGCAGAAAATATTTAATTTTGGGAATAATGGGGATTAAAACAAGGATTCTTTGATCATAACAAACCAAGTTTAATTTTTGATATGTCTATTTTTTTCATAATAATCCATAATAATGATAAAGATAATAAAAAATAAAATGAACTAATTAAGAGCATCCCGAAATTAAAGGAAATATATATATATATAAATATATATATATATATATATGTATATATAATATCAGATTTAAGGTTAGAATCTACACAATTGACGACCAATTACAGGGTATCTGTTGTTGGGGCCAAGCTGAACTAGAGAAGAAGCTCAATCATAGAATACTTAATTAATTATAGCATTGGAAATTTAATCTTGACAGGCATCATAAAAGAGACAACTCAAGAGCTGCTCATGACCAAAATCACTTAAGAGCTCTTATAAATTCGTTAGCAAAATGAAACCTTATTCAAAAGGCAGTGCAAGTCATACACTACTCTATCTATCTACTACAAACAATAAACCATAATTTGATGGCCCGTGTTTAGATAAGCAACGACTGGAGTATGTGTATGTATAAGTATATATGTATGTATGTTTGTTAGTACGTATACAGATAAGGTAACAAGTTAGCAAGCGTGTTTCCATAAATCGACATCTATACGATTATTATTTAGGGCTCTTAGATAAAGTACTTTATTAACGGGTCTAACTCATGATTAAATATATTTACTGTTACTGTAAAAATAGCTAAAGGAAAGTAGAAATTTATTTCTTATTTTAAATTTGTTTAAAATTTTTCTATCATTTTGGTTTTGTTTTTCTTATTTGTTAACAGGTGCCATACATAAATATATAAATATTTTTAATATGCATGATTAATTTAGGTTATACGAATCTGTTAAATACCTTTTTTTAATAAAAAACAAAAGTGATTTTTGGGATTTTTATCAATTAAGATTTAATGAGGAAGATATTTATTTAAAATGATTTCGATCCGCTTTTCAATTAAAAACATTATTATATGAAGATCACAATACCCATGTGTATAATTGAGAGCTACTTGTTCATAAAACGAAAACTTTTAAATGTTATTAAATATAAAATGTTAATTTCTTAAAATTAACATCAAATATGTTATATATACAATATACCCTGGTATGCAAACTATATATACTAAATCAAGCCCTCTCCGTTCCTCAATGTCCTATACAATAGAGCAACCAGGGAAATGAACTCAGCGAAATTATTCTATTCAGAACACGAACACACGCATTGTCAGCGCATTGATAAGGGAAAATCTCATGCTGGGAATTTTAATGCTGATGAACTTTGCGTTTAGTGCTTCTGGGTAACCACAACAACTGTGTAGGGAAATACACTTTGATTTGATAACCAGCAATGGGACAGTGTTAAATAATAAAAACAAACAGGCCGACCTCACCTGTTATCCAGGTGCCGTTGAAGCCGAGCAAGCCCGAAGTGCCGTAAATGGACTCAACCAGTTCCCACTGGGTTTTTAAACTATCCGCCGGCAATTTGAGAATTGCGGCACGTGCTAAGCAAAGGCCAGCGGCTAACAGCAGCATCAGCAGCGGCAGCGCAGCATTTAAATGCAATTTATCATGCATAATTTTACGGCACAATAACAACAACAATAACTTAACCGACAACAACACAATTTAAAAAAAAATAAACACGCAAAACGAAAGTGAAAAGATTTTGCCGCTAAAATGAATTAATGAAATAAAAGAGCTGCGCACAGCGCCACAACAAAACTTCAACTGAATTCAAAATCAATGTTAACCAGCAATTAGCTGTCGGCGCTTTTTCATGACAATTCAAAACAATTAGCCGACAGCAGAGAGTCGCTGTTTAAGTACCCTGCACAGGCGCGTGCGTAAAAAACTCATTTCAATACGCATCATAGATTTTCGCAAATATATATATGTATATATATATTTATACATTTATGTGTACTCTAACCTTTAAAGCTGCACACCTATGCATATGCAAAGCAACTGCACACATATACCTCATTAAATATCAAGCCTATCCTTGCTTGCCTACTGTTTAGAGGGTATCAAAGAGCAACAAGTAAACCGCAAACATTATTCAACAATTATAGAGAGAGAGAGAGAGAGCGCCAGTGTTGCCGTGCTACGATTGTGTTATATTACGCACTTATCGTTGGCATTATCGAAAGCTGGCCTTTAGCGAAACGCTCAAAATATACCGTTATATTGAAAACTCACCTGTTAACCATTTAATTCGGAATGTCCTAAATTTTATGACGTTGATTATTGCCTCTCGTAAGCCCCAAGGCCGCTTTTTCACATCTTTCGGTAGCTTAGCGGCTGTTGCACTGTAACAAACAAGCGTGACTGCAATTAAAAGCGCCTTAAAATGCATTTTTTTTATAAGAAAGTAAAAATCAAACTACAGTTGAAAGAAACTTAAAGTGAGCCGTAGCGTTAGACCACCTGAAGGCTACTAACTCGCTTTTTTTATTATCCATTTAAATGTAAGAATATGTTCGTGCGATTTCTAGCGGTTTTAAATGTGGCAACACTTAAAAAAGAACCAGTTCAAAACGGGAGCTTCAATATTTGAAATCAATATTTTCAAACCAAAACTTGCACCGAACCAGTTGTCCAAAAACAAAACCATATTCTTTTTTAAATGGGTTTTATTTGGTTTTATTTTAGTTGAGTAGAACATTTCAGCCCAAAAATATTGCCTTACCTTAGAGGATACGCCAGATATAAATATAAATAAAATATAAATTTTGATTCAATGTGACGAACCAATTTTTAACCAATAGGAAAATCTGGTTTTTGCACCGACCATGGTTCAAACAATATAAATTTTTATTTTATTTGCGAACCAACCAAAATTTATTATTTTTTCGTTGGGCTTGCAGCTATGCTAATGATCAATATTTTTGATTTTTACGTGTACTACAAATACGCTTCTGTACTATATATATATAGATCGTACCTAATGAGAGTCAAGATCAAATTAAGTTGTACAATAAAATGATGTGGCTAACTTCAGAAATATCTCGCTTGGGTTATTTTTAACCCGAATCGGCGCGAAGATAATTCATTTTTTCGCACACATCCCATTTTTTCTCTTTACAATCTTTATTAAGAGTTAAGCTTAGTGGTATAAACAGAGTTTCGTTTTAAGATATTACTGGTTAAAACACATAGTACGGACATTCAAGCAATGTGCAACACAAGACGTCAATTGATGATCTTTAATCATCTCGTCAAATGTTGCTTAGGTTTAGAAATTTCAATATTTTCTTAAATTTTTGTTTTTTTTTTTGTTTTGTGGCTTAGACAACTAATTTAAGTGGTAAACATAGAACGCTACCGGGGCTCGGGATTATATTGAATTTGAAAATATGTTTTACTGCGGCGGCGGCTGATGAGGCTGCTGCTGCTGTTGTTGCAGGTGCGGCAATTGCATGACACGCGCCAGGATGTGCGCCTGCTGCTCCAGGCATTTGGGAAAGAACGTTTGCAATAGCTCCACCTTGCGCTCCTCCAGCTCGAGGCGCTGTCGCGAGATCTTCGTTTGCTCCGCCAACAATTGATTCTTGCGACGCACCTCCTCCATGTACAGCGATTCCAGCGAATCGGCTGCGGGCGGATTGCTGGAGCCAAAGGGTCGTCCGCGTTTCCTTGGCGTTGGTATGGGCACAATCGCATTGTTGCTGGTGTTGTTGCTGCTGCCAGTGGCAACAGCTGGCGGTTGCATGGGACCGCCGTTGCTGCTGTTGCTGTTGTTGGTGGCCACGCTGATAGTGTTGTTGCTGCTATTGATGTACGCCACTGCCGTGATGGCCTGATTATTAATGGACGATGTGGAGGCGACATTATTGCAATTGCTGTTGTTGCCGCTACTGTTGTAGTGCGAGGCTGCGCCTGCGCCGGCATAAGTCGGCTCATAGCCAGGCGGAAATTGTTGTTGTTGCTGCTGTTGCTGCTGCTGTTGTTGCTGCTGTTGCTGCTGTGGCGTTTGCAGCTCCAGCAGCTGTGGAGCCTCCGCTGGTGAATACTGTTGCAGCTGCTCTTGAAATGGCATCGAGCGATAGTCATCATCATCGTACTCCTGCTTTATATCATCGTACTGATCAGTAAACAGCTCCGTATTGAAGCTCATGGTGCTGCTGTTGTTGTTGTTATTATTATTGCTGTTGCTATTATTGTTGTTGCTGTTGCTGCCTTGGGCATGGCTGCTGCTGTTGTTACTGTTGCTGCTATTATTACTATAATAATTATTGGCCGCCGGCTCAGTTGTTAAATTAAGCACAGATTGCTGTTGTTGCTGCTGTGGTGGCTGCTGCTGCTGTTCGTCATCGCGTGGCGGGGACACGTCCCGATTGTTTAACAGCACCTCCGGCGGTAGCGGCTCCGCGTTCTTGGGCCTGTGTATATTCTTTAGTATACGATTGATTATGTCATATTTTTTCCAGCGCAACGGATAGCTGGAAGGATCACTCTGCAGCTGTTTCTTGACTTGTCTGCAAAACCAAACAATGTTAATTAGGGTTCAAGGGACGACTGCATTACACCTACCGAAATTTGGCCCTTGTCTGATTGACCTTCATTTGTATTTCCTCGGGCTTGACGTCCACGGCGAAGCGCTCGCGGAGCTCCTCCGACCACTGGCCAAAGTAGACCGTATTTTTTCCATTGCGCGTAAGACGCCAGTTGTCCCGGCCCCAGATCTCGTAGAGGCGCTCTTCCTCGCTGGGCGTCCAATAGCGACGAGCCTTTTCTTTCGACTTCACCTCCAACATCTCCTGGCTGCCGCACATATTTGCGGCCTCCGCGACGTCCGCCTCGGCGTTTATATTTGTGGCCGCAATCACGTTCGCATTTACAGCGCCGGCCGCAGCGCTCCCTCCACCAAGATTCAGTGTCAAATTATCGTAGTCCATGCGAACGCACGGTGTGCGGTGTTTCCAATTCGTGTTCGAATCAAAGCAGAAGTTACAAAAGTTTGCGCTGCATTTGCTCTGCGCATTTATAAAACGATCAGCCGCATTTATTTGACAGAGGCTTTACTTTTTCGCACAGAAAATCAACAACTAGGGATGGCTGCGAACATCGATTAGTACCAACGAGTCGATAAGCTCAATTCGATTGCTGCTCTTATTAGGTAAGCGAAAATTTGGTATTTTGAACCATTATGACCGCAGGCTGCTACGAATTTAACTTAAGTTTAAAAATATGCAGCTAATAATGTGCTTTAATAAGACTGGCCATCATTATATAAAATTTAAGTGCTGCAATTTAGAAAGGTATGTATCGATATTTTTGTAAACATTCTGTATAGTCCATCAATAACAATGCTTGTACACATAACAATGTGACCGTGGGCAGGCAAGCGCTAAAATGCTAAAAAAAAATAAAACCATCCGAATTGTATAATGCATAATATTGTTAACATAATTCATATTTTATAAATTAAAATGAGAACTTTATGATTTTTGGGGCAATAATTTAATATTTTCTTTTATTATGCTAAGTTTCTACTTCACAATATGATGCTCAATTAATATAATAGGTGAACAATCTAGAAACTAACTAGTATTGCACGTGGCTTTTAAACTATCCCAAATATACAGCACTAAAAGTTGTGCATTTAAATACGATATATACATAGCCATTTACAATAACAAGCATAAACAATAAAAATAAATGGTTTTAAGAGTTTTGAATTAAGGTACAACACATCTAACGATGTTCACCCTTTGCCAAAAAACACTCGCACAACTCACATCTCTAGCGTGACACCAGCAATGCTCATCTCTATTGCGCACTTGATGCAAATTCATTTTATGTTTTCCTAAACAATTTAGGCCAAAACTCGCCGAAATGAGCGATCCGGAAAACGAGTCAAAGCCCAATCGGCGCGGCCCAAAACACATGCGTCTGCGCTATTACACGTCCTACGAGGAGGCAACCATCGTGAAATTGTGGCGCGAGCATTTGCACGAAATACCATCCTACACGGAGAACTTGCCCATATTCCGTGAGATCGCATTTGGGCTGCAGCAGCATCGCATCCGTCTGAACAAACAGGAGGTGCGACGTCGCATCTGCAGCTACCGCAACAAGTATTTGTGAGTTGTGTTGTGTGTTCAATTGATTTAGTTTAATCCGTCCTAATGATTACGCCTCTGCACAGATTGGAATGCAGCCGCATGGAGAGCGATCCGCAGTACAAATCGGACTGGCGTCTCTTCTCGCTCGTCGACTGCCTCTTCCAACCGGCCACGCCTGTTGTGCGCGCAGAACGCCAGCTCATCGACGACATCGCGTCCGGCGTACGCAAAGAGGTGCCCAGTTTGGGGCGCTTTAGTCGCCACGACTGCCGGACGCTGAAATTCGCACAGGATCCGAACGGTTGTCCCTTCTACGAGGGACCGGACCACGCGGAGCAGGTGAAGGCAGAACTGGCGCCGTCGCAGCCTTTGACCAAGGTGAAGACTGAAGTCAAGCCCGAAATTGAGTTGGATCAGCCACTGGCTGCTGCAGTAGAGAAGCGTTCGCCGCTGGCGCCCGCTAATCGCACGCTGGAGCCACAGCCGTCGCCAACACAGATGTCCAGTTCAGAGCTCTCCGGTGTGCTGCCGCCACCGCAGTCGCCAGGCGCCGCACGTCGCACGCGTCGTCGCAACATTATGCCCCGCACGGGGCAGATAACGCTCGCCCAGATCGAGCAGCTGCGCCAGGAGAACGAGCTGCTGATCAAGCAGCGTGACGCGAATCTGGCGGATCTGGAGCTGAAGGAGCGCCAGTATCACCAGCTGGAGCAGACCTTCGACTTCTGGCTGCACCAGCAGGAGACTTGGATGGCCTATCTGGACGAGCGTGGCATCAAGTAAATGATGCCTTATAGTTGCTAAGATGAAAAATGACTTGAATACGACTAATTAAGTTAAAGATACATTGAACGTTAGCTTTAAATTCGTGCGGCAGCCAATGAATTTTTGATCTCCGGCACTGACTTAGTTTATTCCGTTCCTTTATTGTTAACTCTAGTGATTAAGGTGCTAAAGAAAGCGACGCAACATATTTTTATTTTTGTATAATAAAGCCAAATACTATGAACTACTGAAAACCCTTTAAAAGCTACAAGAAAAAGTGTTGTTAAAGCAAAATATTATTTTGAAAATTTTGCATGGTTTAACCAACACGATATTTATTTCGAAATTTCGTGAGCTTGGCTTATTACCAGTCACGCTTTCAGCTCTAATTCAATGGACAGGCAATAGCCTAGCTCACGTAGTTAGTATTATTCGTATTTTTAGCAATGCCGTTTTTCACATACCTACAAACGGCCACACTTCATTGGATTTTTAGCATTATTGTTCTTGTTTAAGAGATTTGTTTAATTAAAATGAGTAGCAGCATAATAACAAATACAATGCGCCTACTGCGCATAGGCAGCAGCATTAAATGGCACACGCCCAGCTTGGCTGCAGTGCGTCAATATGGTAAGCTAGCAGAAGCAGCGGATAAAAGATTTCATAACCGGCAATAATGTTATCGATACATTTCCTTTAGCCACACCGCCGAGACGTTTTTATAAAACGACCAATGTGCTCTGCACGGATGCTGGTTATGAGGTGACCTTGGATCATCGCAAGCTAAAGACGCCCAATGGCAAACCATTTACGGTCAAAAGTGAGCCGCTGGCCATTGCCGTGGCCACAGAGTTCGACTGCCAGAAGGATCACATTGAGCGCTCGCGCATGCACATCTCAGCGCTGTGCTTTACGTCAATCGATAATCCCAACAAGCTGACGAAGCTCGATATGGTTAATTACCTATTAAATTTCGTGGCCACCGATACGGTGCTATATCAATATGATGTAAGTTAAATTCGTCGATTATTGTTCTTAGCATTTTTGTCGAAATATCGCACCGCTAGTTATCGGCTTTTGTTTACCTTTGATTCAGCTGTTTTTGAATACCCTTTCAGGACGAAAAGGATCTGCAGGAGTTGCAGTTCAACGAATGGGATCCACTAATCGACTGGTTTAATCAGCGCTTCGAGACAAATCTTCAAAAGACCATGAATATAACACCGCCCCAGGTCTCCGAGGCGGATAAAATGAAAATAGCCAAACATTTTCAATCCTACAGCTTAGAAACGCTGCATGGTAAGTATCATGAACTTAGTTTACCTGCCAGTTGCAATTATTTCGATAATTCCTTAAGGTTACATTTTTGCTGTGGATACGCTTAAATCCATTGTCCTGGCCTGTGCTGTGATCGAACAAATGATAACTGTGGAGAAGGCGGTCGCTCTTGCGCGTCTCGAGGAGGAGTATCAGCTCAAGTTCTGGGGACGCGTCGAGTGGGCGCACGATTTTAACCAACAGGATCTGCAGGCACGCTTGGCAGCCGCAGTGCTTTTTGTGCACTTCAACTGTTCCGAAAATGTTATCAAACAAAAGTCTATATTATAGGTACTTAATTGTGTACAGTTAATGCAATTTAATTTTTAAACTGTAATATACATTAATTTACAAAACTATCGGCAAGTTTAATATATCAATGGTATTAATAAATTAAAAAATAAATTTCAACTATCTGTTCGCCGCAGCAGTGTCGCTTAAAAGTGTTGCTAAATGTATTTGCAGCTATCTGGCAGCACTACCACAAGCAGTTGCAAGCAGTTCAAACAACTGGTTTGGCAGTGTTCTCGCTCGCACAAACTGGGCGCTCACCTTCAAAATGCTTGCCCTTCATACTCTTATAAAAGTTCCTATCAGATCGTGGGCAACAACTCTGCCAAAGCAATCGTAAACAATGTGAAGCGCTGAGTGGACATAAGGCACGTTACCATTGAAGGATAATAGGCGACAAATAACAGTTTCGTGTGCTAAACGCGCTTTACGCTTCCCATAGCCTCAAACATCTCTCTGCATTGCACACGTTCTTTCTTGCCTGCATGTACATACCTTTGTATGTGTGTGTTTGTATATGCACACGACTCTCTTTACTCAATGCATAGTTGACAGTTATTTTTTCGACGGAATGTTGTTATCGCATCTTCTGTCACTTATCTGATATTTGCTTTGTTAATCGCTGTTAATCAAGTCTATCTCCCTGTGTCTAGTTCGCAGCTTCTCTTCACACAGTTGATCTACATTCATATAAGAAACGCACGAACAGTTGCCTAACAGAACTCCTTCTGGAAGTCCGCATTTCAAATTTTGTGTTAAATTCGTTTTGTTTTTTGTTATTTATTGTGTTAGTGAACAAAAAATGTCGCGAAGTGAGGACACGCCAATTGTAACGTAAGTTAAGAATGTTGATTGGGGGTAAGCACCAACCACCAAGGAAAAGATTTTGTGCAAATTCTTAAGTAGGTGCATAAAAATAAGAAATAAGCACGCTGCAGTCGGGTGTAACCGACTACGCAATACTCATTTACAGTGTTATAATAACATTCGTAACCTTTAAGCAGATGCCTTAAAATTGTAATTTTGAAAAATAAATAAATTATGTTATTTTTTGATACTTATGTTATTTTGGATCTTTAGAAGATAGCATCCTGGCTCTAAAAGTATGGAAGAACTCTAGCTTTAAAAGCGGCGAATAAAATTGCTGTCAAACCCAATAAGCACTTTTCTCGAAAGAGTATACGAAATACAAGAAGAAAATCTTAGCTAATTAGCATAAAAAGCAGCTGAGTCGCCAAATGAGCTGCCGATTTGTTAAATAGGCGTGAAAGCGCCAGACCGTGGGAAATTCGACAGCTAGCTGTCTAAGGTGCGAAAAGGCCTCGAAACTTGGCTGACTGATAAAGAAGGGGGGCCTTAAAGTGAAGCAGAAAATACTAAGAATGCACTCAAGTCTATTTCTTCTTATTCGTCTTCTACTTTCTTTTTATTTTTTCTTTTTGCTTTTTGTTGCAATTGCGTTGCAAACTTGCGGAGCAAGTAGTTTAGCGCCATTTGCACTTTTCGTAGTAAAAATTACACACACACACACACACACGTACGCACGCACGCAGTAAACCAAACACATACAGCAAACTTATCAACGAGCACATCACACACACACACACATGTGTGTGTGTACGCTGCACTATGGGGAATTTTAATAATGAGGTTTTAAAAAATACCTGAACGATTTAGCAAAGTTTTTGAGACTAGTCGATTGCTTTATGTTTCGGAATTTTTAATACTATATTTAAATAATAAAATTGTATAAAGTATTATGTACGAGCTACAAATATAAATTTGAATAACAAATTTTAAGACATTTCTAATTTACCAAAAAAATTTCCCTAATTTCCCTGTTATTCTGTTAACAACAGCTCTGGTTAAAATTTCACATCTTAACAGATTTGCAGATGTTAAGATTTCAGATATGCAAAGTAAATCTAATTTACTAACAAAAGTTTTTTCCGAAAAACATATAAAATTGCCCATAGTTCACTATTGTAGTGTCGTTGATGAAGGGCTGTTTGCACGCGGAGGCGTGGCATTAAGTAGTCGTCGTAGTTTGGGTTAAGTAACAAAACTTCAAATTGAATTTTTCGTTGCAGTTTTCATTTTAGCACCTATCAAAAAGGAAACCCTTTTGCCTTTTTTCTTGTTTTTACACCCGCTGCTCATTACGCGCCTTCAGAGTGGGGTGGGTGGGTGGTGGCGGTTTCGTATAGCATGCGCTTACATTGTGCTGCTTAAAGACCGCACTTGGCAGCCATCAGGCGGTTTAAATCGCTTTTGTGTTGCTATTTCCTTTTGTAAACGTCGAAAGTTGTGCATTTCGTTTTTTGTTTTTGTTTTTTTAAGTACCAAAAACAATAGTCGATATTCGTCGCTCGATCATTTGTCTGGTATATGAAATGTATGTATGTGTGTATGTAAATGCAGTTGTCTCACTCTTTTGCACTTTACAGGCGCAGCAACAATTATGGGACAACACCAACGCTGCCGTCGGCAAAGCGCGCCAATGGCAACAACAATAATGCGGCACCGACAACACCTTCGCAGATTTTCTGTTTGCATGGTCGGTCCAACATTGAAGTCGAAGGTAAGCTTGTATGTATGTATGTATGTATGTATGTATGTACGTGTGTGGCAAATTGCGGGGTGAGGTGCTGATAAACTGCGCCACTTTTCGTGTCGCTTTCAATCAGTGCAGAGCAATTTGCCGTCATTCATAAATTATCAAGAAAACGCAACAGCAACGGCATTTGGCAAAAGTCAATGCAAAAACAAATAAGTAAGAACTTTGCAGTCGGGTGTAGCCGACTACACAATCCTTGGTCACAGTCTAAGAAGATCTAATACATTTAACATAGCATTAATTATAATAGTAATAAAAAATGTTGATCTGTAATCGTTGAGAACTATAAAAATTAAGAATAAAAACTTTGCTGGGGTTCGAACTTTGTTGGGGCTGGAACCCACAGCGTGTTAGATAGCAGCGCCGAATTTTACGTACCCAAGAACTTTTAACTAATGTTTCAAATGTCAAGGACATTGCACAAACCCAATATACCCTTTTGGAGTCGTAAAGAAGTATAACAAAATATATAGACGATGGAGACGAGTTGGAGGGAGAGTTAGTTTAAAAAAACGACATCCAAATTAGTTTTCACAGCGTTTTTCGTCAAGTTTTTCCATGTTGATTGTTCAGTTGAATTTGGAAATCGGAAAATTTGTGCGCAATTTGTGTGCGTTATTTGCCGGTAATGCGCGCTAATTGGCAGACGACGACACGGAAATGGAAATGAACGACGCCCGCGTTTATCGACAGACGACGACGACAACGATGACAACAACAAAAATGACGACAAAGTCAACGCCGTGTCTGGAAAAAGTCCGGCTGCCGCCTGGCTACGGTGAGCAAATTTTCTTAACCAATACACGCACCCCCAGCTCCAGCGCACAGTGGGACTTTTTAAATTTTTCGTTTGAAAAAATAATAACTTCGGAAGTATGAAAAGATAATTTTTCAGGCTTAGCAGGTTATAGAGGAGTGTAGTGTAGTATATACAGTGGCTCACAACTTATTTCTACCAACAGCTAACAAAAACTTGAAGAACTGACAAAAAAAGAACGTGTTTAGACTTTAATATTTCACTAATTGTAGCCGCATTATAATCCTAATTTGTATAAAAATTTATACCTTATTTTGTTAAATTATTTTCAATTAATTTAGGAGGGTTATTTATTTATTTTTATGTTATACAAATTAAGGAGTGTATATTGTTATCGTGGCGAAAATATATTCTAATTCTAATTATGTTTTATAACCAGTTCATACAATAATTCTACCATATATATTGAGTAATTGCTTTTTTAATTCCCTATGAAAACTCACAAATCTTCCTAATGCCAACAATGTGGATCCGATGAAGTCCCAAATTTATTGAAAACGAGGCGCCTTTCAGGTAGTTGCATACCCAAATTTCCTATATACTATATGAGCAACGCTTCGTCATCAATCAGTTGATGAGTTTCAATGCTTGCTTTCAACTTGGTCGCAATTTTGTGGCAACAGCAGCTGCGTTGGCTGGGCATAATCAAAATTTATGCTCGACTATTGGCCATATGGCCATAAATTGCCAGCAATGGCACATAATTTACGTGGTAAATGTCAACGCAGCCAAATAAATGCCCGGCTCATTTTTCTATAAAAGCAAATGGCCAAAACTATAGTTCCCATTTTCATGTCTCACAGCCTCCCTTCCACTCCCCGCTTCCATCAATTCTGCATTTTAATTTCCTCTTCGATAACGTACAAACATGGCGAAGAAAAAAAATGTCGGAGCCGCAGCTTTCGTGGCATCTTCTTTGCTCTGCTCTGATTGGATTTATTGGCAGACGAACGACCTTAAATGACATTACATCATGTCTAGACGAAGTTCCTGGTCTTCTGGCCAATATCAACAATCAACTAGCGTCCAATCAATCTGCTGCCTAATCATGTGCTGCACCCTGTGCACCCGGTGCGCCCTGTGCAACTAACAAGCACGTGAATAATAAGCGCAACATTGTCTCTCAACAGCTGAGCTAACCCTTAAAGGGAATCCAGCCAACTAGCTGACTCAGCTGCTCGTTAAATGCGACTCAAGAATCGGTATATTGCGAAACAGTGTAAAACTAGTTCTATTGTCATCGGTAACAAGTGAAATGCTAGTGTTACGTGTTCTGGAGCTAGGCAAGTGTAAAGTAACTTGTTTATCAGTTTTATTCGCCGACTGACCTATAGAGTGGCAACTATCCTTAGATTATATTTTTGTATTTGAAGTATGTATGTATTTTTTATCGAATAACAATCATGTATGATCAGTACGATGAGCTGAGTTGATTTAGCGATGTCTGTCTGTCTGTCCGTCTGTCTGTGTGAACGCATCGATTTTGGAGACTACAAGAGCTGGAAAGCTGAACTTGGACTTTTTCAGTTCGCTTATGAATTTCAAATAATCGATAATCCATCCCGTTTTCTTATCTATTTATCCTTTTCCCGGTTTTTTGATCATATCTCCGAAACTAAAAGAACGAGAACCAATATAAATTTAATAATGTATCAAATATTTAAGGTGGTTTCTTGTTTGGTACATCCAGATAGATAATATTTCACTATATCTGCCCCTGTTTCCTTTTCTCTTTTTTACTGTCATAAATTTAAGTAATGATTACAACTTATATAATAGAGAATTTTAAAAAAATGTCCTGCACTTAAAAACGCAAATTCTTGCAATAGATCGCTTTTAAGGTGTATTGTTCTGTAAAAGCATCCTCCAGTATTTATTTGTATATAATTACGACATTGTAAGGTGCCTGATCATTAATAATTGATGGGTAGTACGCAGTGTTGACACACGAAAGATTGCAATGAATTGCCAAGCAGCCCCGAGACTCAGGAAAATGTTGGAAACGCCATTCGATTGCTGTCCTACAACATTTTCACATGGGCACAAACAACAAACAGTTCGTCCAGGGTGGACCAATTAAAGATGCAGATGGATCGGAGTTGTTTAAATTGCAAGTATGATGATTTTTATGCATCAGCTGCAACGATGATGACGTTGGGTATATGTATATGGAGGACAATCGAGGCAAAGGAGCTGATGCCAGCTGATGCGGCAAACTGTGTGTGTACTGTGCGGGTCTAATAGGTGAAATGTTCATGTGGCATTGGGAATTCGTACCTGCGCTCTCTGGCTGGCTGGCTGCCTGCCTGGTTGGCTGGTTGGCTGGGGCCAAGCCTTGGTTATGCACTGGAATTTAATTTCGCTGCCGGCATTGTTACTGCCATTGTGCAGTAGGAGTTGGCGAAAGCGACTCGGGCTCGTCCTTGTGCTGAATTCAAATGAAGAAACCGCGCAACGAGCAAACTACAAGCGAAGCATATGCACATGTTCTTCGTCTCCGGCTCCTGTCTTCCCATTGCCAGGGTGAACAATGGAAAGAACTGAACAACACGCTGGGCGGTGAGTAAAAAGGAGTGCAAGGAAAATGCAGCGGAAATGACAAAGCATGAAATACGGCTGCGACAAATGCAATAAAGTATTTAATAGACTGCTCCTAGCCAGCGACCAAACGGGGCAAGCCTCTGTCACTGACACCAAAAAAAAACCGGGTCCAACTCTGTGTGTGTGTGAGTGAGTGTGTGCGCGTGTGTCGTGGCAAAATCAGGACATGGGCTGCGGAACCATGCATCGAGCTGCGAGGCGTGGCAACCATAGCAAACAGCGTCGGTGGTCATTATTCACGTACCATGTTAAATAAATTTAAATGCCTGTTTTGTAAATATGTAAACGGCATAACAGATGGCAACCAAGGAGAAGAAGAAGTATAAGAAGCAGCATCAGAGAGAGAGAGAGAGAGAGAGAGAGAAAAGTGGAATTGAAAAAAGGCAAGCTGCGTCCCAAAGGTCAACCCGTGTAGCACATACGCCGCATAGTCCAGCTTATATTTATATATATTTTTAAGATTCTTACGAACATAAGTAGGTAAATTTTAAGCAATAAGATTTTGTTTACATTTTGGGGATTTTCTAAATGTTTTTTCTGCGAATTCCTTTTTAAGTTAACTAAAAGTTTGATTTTGTTTGATTTTTGTTTGAAATAAAATTCAATAAGGGTGTTACACACTTATAAATTATTTAAAGCTATTGTAGAATTCTTAGAACATTTTATTTTTATTATACAATTATATTTACTAGGAATATTTTTTTATCATTTTCAAAATAGAAAAAGCAAAATAAAAAATAATAAATAGTAATTTAGGTACTATAAAAATCAATGTAATATTTATATACCCAGTTATTCGGTATATCTTGTTACAGAATATGATTATATATATATATATATATATATATACTGTATATTGTACTTGATCTGATTTCATTAAATTTTTTCAATTGTAAAACAATTTATATATTAATTTTAATTTATTTTTCATTTATAATATTTATTAACTGAAAGAAAATTAATTTATTTTCTTATCATATTTTAATTTCTATTGTTATATATTTTGTTTATTTTGAACTTAATTTGATCTGTTACATTTATTTCTCATTCCAGTTCGGGACCATTGTCATCGAGCTCGGAGCGAGGGCGTGGACGTGAAAGCGCGCCGTAAGCTGATCATTGCAAGCGTTTTGTGTTTGGTTTTTATGATTGCCGAAATTGTTGGTAAGTTGTTTGTACACCTAGCGAAAAGGTGGCAACATTTTATCCTTTTCCCTTTTTTTTTTGCTCACTGAGAGCTGCTGATAATTCATTTTTATTCCCTCTTTTTCTTAACATTTTTTTGCACCTCGCTGTAATTTTGTTCATTTTCCATTTTTTGTTGTTTGCTTCGAATTCCCCCAACTAATTTCGCACACCTCTGAGAGCTAAAAGTAAAGAAGAGCTTGGGCAAAATGTCAGTCAAACAAATCGGGCAAAGGATGAAAAAACCAGAAGATAAAACAAAAAAAGGCGACGGGACGATTAAAAACTGAGCACCGGAAGTGCAACAATATGGCCACCGGAAGGGCTTACTGTCTGTCCGTCCGTCCATTAGTCTTATGGAGTGGGCTGTTATACAATAAACATTTAATTTTCAAGCGCTGCCAATGCGACGTTGTCGTCCCCATTGTCGCCGCTGTTGCTGTTAATCGCTTTGCAATTACCTACAATGTGCCATCGGAGCCGTTGGCCACATGTCCCCCGCTTCTGCTCCTGCTTCTACTTCTGTTCCCTTTTCACTTTGCTTTCTCTTGTGCTGCCGGCTTTGCCTTTAAATCGAAATTGTTGACTGTCTGAATGCGGCACCTCCTTTTTGCTGTTTTTGCTAACCATTTGATGTGAACAGGAAAGGAGAGGGCGACGTTTGGAGGCCACGACTAGTGTCTTTGTCCATGCACTCGCAATCCCCCACAGATTGAAAGTTAATTTTTTTGTTATTTTTTTTTCTTCATTTATTTACCTTTTTACTTACTCTTTTCTACTTTTTTCGTCCGACAGGTGGCGTTTTATCGAATAGTTTGGCCATCGCAACGGATGCCGCACACTTGCTAACCGATTTCGCCAGTTTTATGATCTCATTGTTTGCCATCTGGATAGCCGGACGTCCATCCACGCAACGGTATGTATACCCCTCTAAGTAGGAAAGTGCATAAGGTGCAGGACTATCTTTAACACCCCGAGCTGACAAAGTTGAAGGGAAATCAATAAAACCTTAACTTCTATTTTTACCTTCTTTTTTGGGCACTAAAATTTTTGGCATGTTTGCCCATGCGGAACTCGAACTTGCGAACAGCATAGCAACAACATTTTTGACTGAACTGCCATAAAAACGAATTTAACCAATTGATAATTTCAAGAAGTTGTCGCCACTTAAAATGTAAAAGTCTTTGGCTGCTATTGGCGTTAACGAATTTTTTACAAACTTTTTTGTTTACTAATTAACCCGTTGATGTCAGTGCAAAACCAAGTACAACTTCATTTTCTTGGTGACAGATTAAAAATGAGAAAAATGGACACAATTATTAAAAAAACAAACCGATTCAAAGGGGGCCAAATGTTTTGTAAAAAATCAGCTAAAAATTTAAAAATGGAATTTCGCGGATCCATTGCACCCACATTTCAAACTCCCATAACTTCGCCAAAACTCAACCGATTTTCATGTTTGGTGCCATTTTGGTCATCCTTTATCCTCTCGATTGATTCTGCATTCAAATATATGTATATATATTTTCAATTATTTGGTGAAAAAATAATCACCGCTTACTCATTTTCGAAAAATTTTCTTTTCAAAATTTTCCCGATTTTGAGGGGGTCATTATTTTGGTCAAAAATCATGCCAAAATTGACAAAAATTTAAACATCTCGAATCCATAGCTCCCATATTTCAAACTCCCATATCTTTGTGAAAACTGAACTGATTTGAAGACATTTTAACCATGTGCATGTGTCCTTTGTATTAATTCTGCATTTAAAATATGTTCATTTTTGATAATTTATTTAAGAGGGATCGATATCAACATTTAGTTTTTGTTTGACTTTGTTCATAAATATGTATCTAAAATCTAATATATGCCTCCGTACGTTATATAATCCTTGGCACTTTGTTGAAAATTGTTCTTTCTTATGTTTTTTCTTGCAAGTATCTTTTTATTTTTTATTTTGCATCATTTCTGCTGCTTGGCTGGCTACGTCCGCATTCGAGCTCTTTTCCCCCGCACCGCCTTCTCGCCTCAGCTTCGTCTAATTAGGCGAAAAGCCTGTTTCCAAATTTTCACTGCCTGCAGTGGTTGTTTCAGTTGCTGTTGCTGTGTACTTTTGCTGTTGCGTACATTTGGCCATTGCACATTTTTCAATTGGTCTTTGGGAACTGCGTATCCCCCATCCGGGCTGGTTAAGTCTGAGGCAAACCCATCGAGTGGGCGCTTTGCATCCATCTTGTACTCGTGCTCATTCTCGTTCTGGTACTCGTTCTGGTTTTAGTGCTGTTTCTCATACTGGTTGCTTGTTCTCTTAGCTGTTTGGGGGTTTTCCCTCCTCACCCCCACACCACATTCCGCCACCCACCCGGCACGTTCTGCTCATTCATGCAAAAATCTCACTCACTCGACGACTCGACTGCAGCCACAAAGTGAATAATGAAAAACTTTTGCAATTTCAAGCGTGTTGCATGGTAATTTTGTAAATTTTCTGCCGCTGCCTCAGACTTTGTGCCTTTCACTTGTAGTTGTTGTTGTTGTTGCTGTTGCTGCAGCATGTGAAGCGCCTGGTTGCAAGCCTCAGCCTGGTGCGGTGCTTATGCTACCAGCTCTGCTCCTGATCCTTTTCCCACTCCCGCTTTCTGCCCTCGGTGCGGTTCAGAGAATTGCAGTTGCCGTTCCCATTGCCGCTGCTGCTGCTGCTGCTGCCGCTGCCGTTGCCAAGTTGACAAGCCTAATTTATCAAAACAAAACACATTTGCACAATTGCAAAGGCAAACGCAGAAACGCTGAACACAAACGAACGCCAAACACTGCACAGTGGTGCGCAATTAGATGTAGAAATCAAGATATATTAATTAAAAAGGATTTTAAATAAATATTCATAAGCAAGTATATTATTTGTTAAATTTCTTAAACAATAAGAAACAAATATAATTACCTTTATTTATTTATTTATTTATCACACCTTTTTTAAATAGCTTTCCTAGATTTTTTCGTTTTCTTTTTTAAGTATCAGACTGAGTTTAGTTTTAGGTTTTTAATTGCAATTCAAATTAATTGTCTCTTAATAGCAACCTTCAAATTGACAGAAAATATAATTGAAAACTTAAATATTTATGAAAAACTTTACTTTATTATTTAATTTAATTTAAAATCAATGCTGAATATGTTTATTTATTTTTCTGAAGGTTGTTTTTTTTTATTTTTTGTACACTATTGTTTAAATTGATCTCAATCTGTCTCAATCTGACTAAACTTACAAAATTCTTCGCTAAACTTGCTAACTGATTATAATTTCATTTAAATACTTGACGGTTTTTATTATTAATGAAATCAATTTGATTAGTAGCTATATTAGTCCGAAATGAAAATAGATTTTGGTGCGTTCATATATCGCGTTAAAATTGAAAAAAAAAAACACCGATACATTGATATTTTGATGTTTTTTTACATCACTAAGTACTCTGCAAACCAATTTAGTAAACCAACTCAAGAGTCTATTTTATTTAATATTTTTCGAACTTGAACATTTACTGGCTGTGATTGATTTTATTTTTCAGTTGCAAACCAATTAACTTTATAATAATAACTGCTGCACACTTGCTGCATATAATATAAATATATATCATTTGCACTTATGTGTTTCCTGTTTTTTTTTAACTTTTTATTTATTTTTTGGCTAGCATCCAGTCCAATGTGCCAGTGCATAAGGTGGCAACTTTGCTGGCGACGATCCCAGCAGCCAGTGCCCGTCGCGCCTTTGGCTCCTGCGGCAGTACCAACAACAACAATAACAAGGGAAAACCGAAACCAGGGAGTCGGCAGGCGGTCATTAAGCAAATGGCTGCACTTGCAGTTTGCAAGGGGCTCTGCACACATACATAAACATATATACTGGTATATGTATGTATATATATATATATATATATATATCTATATACGTATATATATTCTATATAGCGCCACACATTGACACAATCTGTTGATGGAGCAACAGCAAGGGGCAGGGGTGAAGGGCTGTGCGACGGATGTTTGCTGGAAATTAAATTGTATTATTATGGCGAGACATTCGTTGCTCGCATTTTGTTCTTGTTCCCGCTGTTGTTGTTGCTGTTGTTGTTGTTGTTGCAGTTGGCTGCCGGTGTGTCGCATTAGTTAGCAGCTCTCTAAAATGTTGGGGCTGGCATAAAATTGTTGGCATTGCCATTATTTCAATTTTATAACAAGAGTGGCGCCCTCTTGCGGACAGGCGCTTTAATTGAACGAGCGTCGCCCTCGCGGCCAGGTGTTGACTTTCAACCCACCAAAAAATGGGAGAAAATAGACGAAAAACATGCCGTACATGCAATGCGCTCATTACATTAGGGAACACCAAAAAACCCAGCCCAACCCAAAAAAACACATACCCTAGCCGTACCCTCCCTCGGTTGGCGGTCCCCTTCCTGGCTGCCTACCGCAGCTGGACACTCGGCGCGCCCGTAAAAACCCGAGACACTCAAATTAAAATGGCATTTGACAAATTTTTGGGGCGCATTTATCAACTTATGTTAATTTTATGCCGCCGCCTTCTCGCCCGCCCGCACTTTCCCCTCAATCATCATTTAAACGTGGCCTAGGACATGCTCGTGGAAATTGCTTTGTCATTTGATTTAATGTTATGATTTTAATTTATATATATAAATATATCTTTTCCTAAGATGTAGTTTTTCTTATAACATTGGAGCGTGTTTACTTAAAAATTCAAGAAGATTATTAAATTGCTTGCCTAATTTTCTTATACGGAATTTCTATATATTTAAAATGCTACTTCATTTTAGGTAACATTTTATAATTTATGTATTTGAGTGATGATTTAAAAATTATTCCGAAAAATTATGTGTACGAATTTTTTTATAAGGCGCGTTTTCAACAGTTTGAAAAATAATAATAGCCCGAAATAATTAAATATAATATAAAAACCTCAATTTAAAACATCATTTTGTATTGCAAATTAACTAATTCCAGAATTCTTTAAGTGGAACTTTTATTAAATTTCTGCATTTGCCTACAAAAAACTGCTGAAAATGAACTCCAAAAACTTAATGTTAATTGATCGACATGTTTAATGATTTTACATGTAATGATTTCTAAGAGTTTTGCCAAATTTTAAACACAGACTTTTAATACAAATTTAAATGTTTAAAAATGAGCCTCGTATAATATTTAAATTATATATGTACGTATAGTAAGTTTATGAATGTTTAAAAGAACATTTTTAGAAAGGTATTTTTTTCTCGCCCAATTTCTTTCTCATGAATAATATCTTGACACTATCTTAACCAACATGAACTTATTTGAAAAAAAAAACTTACAAACTTTGTTTTTGACAGAATGTCCTTTGGCTGGTATCGTGCGGAAGTCATTGGCGCCATGGCATCCGTATTTATGATCTGGGTCATCACTGGGATACTGGTTTGGCTGGCAATTGGACGTCTCATTAATGGCGACTATGAGGTGGATGCCAAGATCATGTTGATCACATCGGGCCTAGCAATTTTGGTTAATGTCATGTAAGTACCATTAAATGCAGTAGCTGTCTAAATGTCTGTCTATCTGTTGGTCTGTCTGCATTTTGGCCCAAACTCCCTTTGGGCAGTTTTCCAATTGCAATTGCCGCAATCAACTTGTCCGGGCATGGCCCAGCAAATGGGTCAACAATGCAACTGTCCTGGCACGACATTCCTATTGCATTATTCGCACAGGACCAGGCTCTTCGAGCCGTATCCGCCAGTTGTTGCGGCAACTTTCTCCACATTTTAGCGACAACTTTTCTATCCACAAGTTTCGCATTTTTTGCTTCAACAAAAGGCAAAAGCGACGCCAACGTTGACTGTGCGACGATTTTAGCTTGTGTTTGTGTTGGGCTAGTCCCAAGGTGGAGAAGCACTTTTATACTTTTCACTTTGCTAGAGTATAATCACTTTGCCATCTGACTTACCTGCCTTAAAAGTTTGAACTACTTGAATTGACAGTGGGATAAATTTAATTTGATACTATGTATAAAATATAAAATAAAAATTGTTTTTGATTTTCAACACATTTTTATAACAACTAATTGAATTACAAATTGAAAACTTTTTTAAAAAAATATTTTTTTTAATGTGATCGATTTACAATAAATGTGCCACTTTCTTGGGGTTGATCGATTAATCGATATATTTATAGGTCATTTTTTGATTGCTTAAGAAGATAAATTTTTATTGTTTACATAATCAATTGCTATTTTTGTATTCGGTCAGTATTTTATCGATCAATCCACATGTTTAATAAACGTCAATAAAATGTTTTATTCATTTTCAATTTTCGTAGTGATATCGATTGGCTTTGGATTTGATAAAAAAAAAGAAACAAAGTGATTACCTCTAATTACATTTAAAATTTTTAAAGTAATTGTTTCTATCTATTTTTAATGAAACCACCTAAAAATATTTTTTTTCTAAAACCAAAATCATTGAAGTCAATACGAATAATAAAAATTTTAATAATATTGAAGATGAGCTGAAAGCTAGAGATTGAATTTTTGAATTCATTGAAACATTACAAGGAATCAATTTTAACAAACCCTTCAGAGTTTGATAATAAACACTTGTGATAAGTTATGATTAGTTTAAGTTCTGAGTAACACTGTGTTCTTTTAAGCTCGAACCTGTTCTTTTACAAATTATCGATACCTCTTCGATTGTTGCAATCGAAGCAGAGTATTTCACTATCGTGTGCTTTTTTAGGGTTTTGTTTGTTTTTGCTTGTTTTGATTGCATCGTATGCAGCACCTGCAACTGTAGTTGCCACAGTTTCCCTCACTCCTCACCCCTCAACCCTTGAACTCTTCTTTCCTACCCCAACAACCTCTCAACGTCTTTATGCAACTTTCCCACCTCCCACCCCCCTCCTGCTGCTGCTGCCCGTTCATGTGGCTGTCGAAGCATAGTTTTTGGCGCATAAATCGAAACGTTTCAATACTCGGCACATGCTTGTGTATGTGTGTGTGTGTGTGCCATGACTCCCCCCCCCCCCCCTGTTCAGCTGCCATTCTTTTTTTGTTTTTTTTCGCTGAAGGGCTCAAGTGTCCAGTTATACGTGAATTGATTGTGAAAAACGTGCAGCGGCAGCAACAGCAACTTTTCCAAGCCCGTTTTTTTCTCTTTTCGTCTCTTTATTTTTAGCAAGGGGCGTGGCAGCTGCCCGGCTCGGTTCGGTGCGGTTCAGGGCGGGTCATCAGAAAAGAAAGCCAAGTCAACGCTGAGGCTCGACTTGTCGCAACGTGTTTGGCTGCACGTCGAACAGCGAAATTAAATGGTCACCTTTTACCGTTATGCGATATCAAAAGCTCGTTTCGTTATTGTTACTACTGTTGTACCCTATAGCTGGCGAATGGGTATGGGTATATAAGTTGTTTACATTAATGTAATGAGCAAGGCATACTACAGTTTTTACTGAAGATATCAACCATTATTATTGGAACAATCATATAACTACAAGAACCCTCCAGTTGCATAAATATATCTTAGCATCTGTTTTGCCTTCTTACAGGGTATCTTATACTGAGCCACTGTCAATTGTTTTAAATAGAGTAGTTATTTACATATTTTACATAAATAAATTTTCAATATAGTATAAATTAATTTTATAAATACTTTATACAGAGTATCTTTTAGTCAACCATTTTGCATATTTTTAAAACATACCAATTTCATAACCATCGTAAAATAAATACAAGAAATATTTCAAAAACTTCTCTATATAAATGCATATTGGAATATTTGCAAGCGTAGTACAGGGTATCTCCTAATCAATCCTTCTAATCATAGCTGTGATTGTTACTGTTGTAGTGCCACAGCAGTGGCTGCTTTTCAAAGGCTTTTTACTTAGTTTCATTTAGGAGTTTGTCGAGTTTTAAGTTCAATTAGCAAAAGCCAAAAGCGAGGCAGCAACTTTTGCGTGGAGCTTTGTTAGATTTACCTGAAGCCGCTTCGGAGTGGCAGCTTAAAGTGGCAATGTCGACGAGTCCACATCGTTAAAAACGGCCATTAGGAACGCACACACAAACACACACACAAGCATGCACATGTATGCAGAGAAAAGCGTGGCCAGAACCGTAAATGGCAGGTGGGACATTAGCGAAACCAGCTGAAATATGAGAATGATGAGCAGGGCGGGGAGAGTGTCGAGTGAAAGAGCAAGAGACGAAGAGAAAGAGACGGAGTGAGCGAACGTAATTTAGAGCTTAGTTTTAGCTGCTGCAGTTTGGATCTCAATTTGATGTTAAATGCACTCAGAAAAAAACCCAAGAATTTTTTTTTAAATTGGCACTCATATAACATTGGGATCACATACTATATGTAATTCAAAATTATTCTTCAGTGAAATGTTTGGAAAACTAAAGGCTACTTTTGAATTTGGTTTGAGATTTATGCATTTTTTCCTGAGTGTGGCAAACAATATAGTTAATGGAGTGAATGTTGAAAAAATGATAAAGATATATAGATCGAGTTAATATTGAGATTTTAAAAAAAATATTTTCAAGATTATATTTATACGAATATTGTGAAGATTATATAATAAATAATAGATAAATAATATATACACCCAATATGGAATATATGTTTTCATAAAGCATACTTGGATAACTTTCTGATAAAAGGAAAGAATTGTACATTTTTACATGTTGTGATAATTTTAATATATAATACTAATATCTAGTATTTTTATTATATTGCATTTCACTTAATAGCTTTTATTTCCCCCTATTCTGTACTTTTTCAATTGCAATTGCAAACCGATTAAAGTTTTTGAATCGTAGCGTTTAACTCATTTAACTTTTTATTTTTATTCATGTGCGAGTGGAATTAATTAACTCGCATTTAAGTTGAGTGAATCGTAACTCGTGCCTTTAAGTGTATTCACATTTAATCAATGATTGTATTTGAACACTGTTCAGCATGAAAATCGTTTGGCTTTTTGGGGTCTCGAGCGTTGTCAAGAGGAGCACAGTGCGGGCCAAATAAATAACAACACTCCGGTTGTAAAATGCGCATTAAGAGCAGCGTAATAAACGTGGCCCGCACCACGACAGCTTAACGAGCTGCACATATGTTGCCGGGGGAGGGGAGGGGAGGGGATGAAAGGGCAGGGCAGGAGAAGGGGTTTCGGGGTAGCAGCCAAGATATGCGCTAATATTTATGTTCCTGTCAATTAAATCAGGACATGTTGCCCAGGCAGGCAAGTTGCCATTGCCAAATGCGAGGAGCTAGCTGGCTAGCTGTCCTGTCCTGTCCCATCCCCATTGTCCCTTTAGTCGCGTTCGTCCTGTGCTGTGCTGTCGTGGCTGGTCCTTGGCCTGGTGTTGGCGCTGTCATGGCTGCTGTCGTTTGTTGGCCACTAACGAGGCGAGTAAAGATGCCGCAAAATCAAGGGAAATGCTTCATTGCGCGCTACAAATTACAGGCGACGCAGTTGGAACAACAATGGGGCGCCAAATGGTTAGAGCGAGACGGATGACTAGGAATCCTGCGGCAACAACAACAGCAGCAGCAGCATTGGCATTTTTTGCGCTCGAGGACACACACGCAGCTACTCGCAGCTCGCAGCGGTTCTCCTGGGCTGTGAAAATGCCTTGGCAATCGGATGTTCAAAGTCAAAAAGCGTATGTGCTCAGCATTGAATCCTGCTAGCAGGACTTTTATGCAGTCAACGCAAGCATGCCTGTTGTTGTTGTTGCTCTTGTTGTTGTTGTCATTGACCGCGTGACGGGTGGTAGCCACAGGCAGTAAGCAGCAGCAGCGGCAGCAGCAGCAATAGCAGCAGCAGTTGGAACAGTAACTAAAGATCCTGCCCTGTACAATTTATTTAGTGGCCATCAACGCGACAGAAAAAAAATGTATATATATATATTTATATATATATATATATATATATATATATATATATATATATATAT
>SCDS01000682.1:0-26305 GCA_004149465.1 Drosophila nigromelanica
CTGAGCTCTCTTCCTTATGGGAAGAGATACCTCCAGAAATCCTTCAAAATTTAGTGGATTCTGTACCGCGACGCCTCCAAAAAGTCATTGAAGCTAAATGAGGTTATACATTTTACTAAATATAAGCTAGTTAAATTAATTTTGTTAAGCCAAAAAAATATGTTTTTGGCGCGTAGTGTATTTAAAATGTCATAAGTCGCCTCTATTGACGGAAAAAGGGATTCCTAGTTATATTGATAAATTTTATATATTTTCATGTGTGCTCAAAGGGCACAAAAAAATAGCACTTGGATCCGAAAAAGTCAGCTGAAAATCTGCTAATTATATCGTATAAGAAGTGTTTACTGTTGGTGCGCTGATTTAAAGCTTTCGCTTAAGCTTAAACTTGGGCAAATGTTTTTGTTGTTGTCAGTTTACACTCACGTATTTGTATCTTGCCCCTTGTTGCTCCCCTCCCCGCCAAATCGAAGCTATAAAAGTAATTAAGATAACGACTTTGGTGCTGTTCGCATTCTCTTCTTCATCTGGCTGTTATTTTTTATTTTTTTATTTTTTTTTGCTTTTCTGGCATCGTCGTCTGTTTGCCTGCCGATATGTATCGTGTGTATTTACTTTATAGCCGAGAGTTTTACAATATTTTGCCGCTCATCCCGTGCACCGAGCGCCGTTTGTCGACTTCCTGTTGTTTGTGCAATTTTCTTGAAATTTCATTTCTTAACTTTTGCCAAAGGCCTTTTGAGAGACGTCGTTCCGTGTATTTGAGACTGTAAATCATATGAGAGCAGCCAACGGGGGCACACGAGTGGAATTTGGGGTTGGGGCGGTGGTTGGGGGCATGTGTGGCAGCTGCTGTTATTGTAGTTGTTGCTGTTGCTGTTGCTGTTCATGTTGCCTTTGGGGGCCCAGTCTATGTTGCTATTGTTGCCGTTCTTCTAATTGTTTGTCTGGCTATGAGGTTTTGGCCATTTCGAGTGGGGGCATTTTGCGAATATATCGATTAATTAACGACATTAAAAGCTACAAGTTTTAAAGGCAAAAACCCAACACCCTCTACTCATATGCAGCGTGGTTTTTGATTTATTCGTTTGTTTTTGTGTAAACTTTGCGAAAACAGGAAACGGATAATTAATATGCAAGGGTTTATATTTTACTTCTTCTTTTTGTTGTTGCGAAATTTGAGTGCTTTTTAAGCAGAAAAGGGGCTGAAATATATTCGGTTTAGTGCTTGGCAACATATGAATTATTTACTCGCTTAAGCGAGACAGGAAATAGACAACTTGTTTGTGTTGCTTTTCAATGGAAACATGAGTGTTTTTTCATGAAGAAGAAGAGTGTGAAAACATTATCCATATGCACAGTTAGTTGCTCCAAATGAGTCAGGAAACGGATAATTAATATGCAAAAGAATATCTTTGTAAGGGGGAAATATGATGATTTCCTAAGAAGAAGATCATTTTATAATTATTTATTGCTTTATATAAAAAAGG
This sequence comes from Drosophila nigromelanica, assembly GCA_004149465.1. NCBI lineage: Eukaryota > Metazoa > Arthropoda > Insecta > Diptera > Drosophilidae > Drosophila > Drosophila nigromelanica. The sequence continues at coordinate 1,488 of SCDS01000682.1, forward strand.
AAACACTAAATTAATGTGCTTTATGATACATGAATATGTTTTTAATTTAAAATATTTGAGCATATCCTGAACACGCTTTCGAAAACTTTTCCATATTATTTCTAATAATTTCTTTAAATGCAAATAAATGTAAATTTTGGTCAGTTTTAATTTTAACCAGCATGAATTATTTATTTTTGCGATCTACTTCAAATTGAATTCAGGTAAAATAAACAGAAAGATTTCCATTATACAAAATTCATTTGAAAATGATAAACAGAAAAGCTCTGAAATTTCATTTCAATTTAACCAGTTAATTGGATAATATTTTGTAGCTGCTGCTTAATATAAATGAAGCTTTTTAAGCCCGCCTGACTGGCAGATAAAACATACAAATCCCCCCACTGCATTTAACTGACTTTTATCAATTCCACTTTAGCAGCGCATTCAGCCGCCCAACAACAACTGTTGCTGGCTTCCTTCCGTCCCGTTGACCCACTTGGGTTGCTTTGTTGTTAAGGATATTCTGCATTTAATATGCACTCTGGCTAAATGCCAACTGATTCTCTGTTTTCCATACCCTTCAACACATTGGACGTGGTGAAAAAATGGGTATATTGCAGTTGTGCAAGGGTATGTGACAGGCGGAAGATGGAATTTTCGACATGATATTGTATATATATTTTTGATCGGCATTAGGAGTCGGCACTATCTAGGGATGATTGTGTGTCAGCCTTTTCTTGTCTGTCCATCTGTCCGTCTGTTTTTCAGTTTGTCAGTATTAAAGCTGTAATCTTAGAAACTGAAATATTTAAATTAGATTTTTCTACAAACGCGCAGATAACGCCTTCTTTAAATATTCGATTTTCTTGCTATCAATAACTATCGATTCTAGCAAATTTCGGAGGTTATGTGATTGCATAGATTCTGTTGTCAGAAATGTTAAATGATTATTAAAAATTATGTGGAATAATTATTTGGCCAATGTAAAATCAAGAATATGAATATCGATTTTCTACAGTGAATTAGAAAATTGTGTTGATAGTTATCGATGCAAAAAGATGATGGAGTTAAACTTTGAACAAATCTCTGCTGTTCACATCGATGTTCAGATATTTTTTTCACATCACTAACAGGCGCTGTCCAAAGAGTATGTGCATATTTTCTGTATAGGTTCAAACGTGGCTGATTAGAGGGTATCTAATAGTCATAGACACTCAACTAGAAGAAATTTCATTTTATTCCTATTTTTTTTCTTTTCTATAGATTGCGTTTTGCCGTTCTCTGCTATAGATAGGGTTTTTGGTATATATGTATATATATATAATGTATATTATGTATATAATATATATTTGTATATATATGTCTATATATTTATATTATATGTAGCGCTACCTATTCCTCAGCGCTGTTGAAAACAATTGAGTGCACTCTTTGCTGCTTGTTGCACACTTTCAGGCGCTGTTGCTGCTGCTGTTGCTGCTACTGTTGATGCTTGTTGCTGCGATGCATTCGTGCTCAACCACTGAGGTCAAAGCAAGTTGCCTCTCCCTACAAAATGGCCAAGTGAGTAAAAAGCGGCTAAAGAATAAGTAAGTGAATGAGTGAGTGAGTGAGTCAGTCATTCATTTAGTCAGTCATTCAGTCAGTCAGTCAGTCAATTGGTCTGTGCTTGTGCGTGCAGCGTGTTGATCAGCTTAATAAGTTGGCAGCTGCTGCTGCTGCTGACACAATTTCCCGCCACTTGCCACATCACTCCAGCTGTGGCACTTTCTTGGCGAGTCTTGCATCATCCTTGCCGCTGTGGCGTGCAAAGTGCTGTTCGCTTCACGCCTCGTTGGACACTCGAGTGCCACACATCATATCCGGCTGTCTTTCGTCCTTTTTCCTTCGTGTTCTGTATTTTTTCTCTATCCTTTGACTGATTGCATTACTGTTGCTCAGTTTGGGGTCGTAGCTTTCATTGAATTGATTGAATTTTCATGCTGCTCCATTTGCTGCACTTGCAACAATGTGTTGCATCGTTTTGAGCCGCTTCTCTTTTAAGCTTTAATCTTTAGCAGCTTTGTGGCTCTAATTATGCATGTCGGATAATCGAGATCGGATGTGCTAATTAAAAGGCACAACATTTATGCAATTGCCAGCTGCACTTCAGGGCACACAGGGCACAGGAAAATGGGACGCAGGACGCAGGACACAACGGGCAACACACAAAGCCAACGGCGGCCGTCATGGCAACCAGACTCATCTTCCTGCTCTTCAACTTTCTCTCTTCTGGCAAATAAATCGCATATAAACAGCAGATAATCCCGGCAACAGCACTGCAAACGTCATTCATATCTATGCTCCCTATGGGGAGCACCTGCTCCTGCACCTACTTCTGCTCCTGCTCCTGCTCCTGCTCCTTTGTCCTGGCTTGCCGTGTGGCTGACCGTTGCCCATCGTCGCTTCTCAATAGTCACGTTTATCGATTTTACTGTACATGTTTGGTTTAGCATTTGGGGCGTGGCTACAGTGAACGCTCCACCACAACACTACCCACAATTGTCTATGTGTGTGTGTGTGTGTGTGTGTGTTGTAGGCTGTTTTCGATGTGCATTCGATTAGAAAAACTGTTTTTCTAATTAGTCCAACATCGAATACGCCGCTTCAAATCTGTGCAAATCTGTGCAAATCTGTGCAGACGACATGTGCAAAGCACAGAAATTAAGCTGTCAAGAGCTCGTTGAATCGCAAAGCTCTTTAAAGAAGAAGAGCTTGATCAGGCTGGTGGTATTTTAGCTTTTTAGATTTTCAACTTTCAGAAATTTAGCAAAACTGCAGCGATTTCTTCTTGTATATTGTTCATATGTCCGGCTGTCCGGCCGTCTGTCCGTATTAACTCGAACTAGCTATAGACTTGCATCTGGAATACATACTTGTAATAATCCCCTTCAGATAAGAGATTAAGATTTTTATTGTCAGATTTAAATTTACAAAAATGTTGACGTGTAAAGTTCTTTGATATTTTAAAATTCCATAAATTTGTTAAAGTTAAACCGATTTTCATTCTTGTTTTCATTTTGGTCATGATTCTAGATTTAAGAAATATGCATTATTGAAAATACAAGATTATATTATGGGATGATTGCTTGATCTTTATTTGGTCTCTGGAGCAATCCTGAATTTCAATTTGAAACACACAATTTTTGATCAACATTTTCATTTTTATGTAACGAAAAATTCACATGAAGCCGAATTTTGAAGCACCTTCATTTTGCCAAAACTGAGCCAATTTTCAAGCGTAAACCTGCTTTATAGGATAGGCCATATATCCTCTGCTTGACATTTTATAAATTATAAATAAATATTTATTTATTTTTGTAATAATTACGCCCTTGAATTTTTGTTTGTCTTGTATATCTCATTTAAGCTTAAGCTTTTACCATAATTAATTAATGATGTATGCAATTAATTATTAGCATACAACTAAGCATGTATTTATGAATTAATCCGGTTGTCTTCTCAATATGCTAAGCTTTTAATTATATTGAAAAGCTTATATTGAGATTAAGCTCCCACCAACTGTTTTCCAATGCGTTGCAATTAAGTTTGCATCGTTTTCATAATTAGTGAGTCTAGTGAAGAAGTGGAAATGAAAATGCGTCCTTGCAACAACATTACATTCAAGCACCCGCTTTTCAATTTTCCAACGTATTTTGAAAAGCTACACAAAGGCGTGTAAAAATGATGCAAACATGCAGCTAAGTGAAAGGCATGTCCTTTGCAGCCGCAATGAAAACAAAATAAATACAGTGCCTGAAAGCAGTTCATTAGCAAGTGGGTCGAGTGTTTTGAATGTTTGTCACTTTATTTGCTTAACTCATTCATTTTTTCGAACAACACATTTGAATTTCATGACCCACTTTTTGGTCAATATATTTATTTATGACCAAAACATCAATTGAATTGACTGAAGCGCACTAAAACAGACCGTAATAGATTGGAACCTGTCCAGCTGTTAGCCGAGGAGCGTACATTAGGTGTCCAGGGCCCATTGAACACAATGACATCCTCCGATTTGGCCTTGCCAGGCACTTTCTCCTTCAGGCGCCCATACTCCCATTCCATGCCACCCCTATCGACGTATTTGTAGAGAATTCTACCATTCTGTTTTACCGTAGATTCGTCTTCGGCGTGTAGGATATTCTGCAGGGAATCAGTTATATATAATTATTTATGCATATCTTGTGGTACTGTCTTACCCAAATACTGATTAGGTATATGACGAATACAAGAAGTGTTGTGCTGGCCATTTCATAATAAAAGCAATCGAGTGCAGACCGTTCGCAGCGTGAAGTGAAACAGGGGCCAACTGAAAAGGCTACAACGAAATATTGGGCCAAAATACTTGTTAAATTTTTCCCAAAAATATATTTTTAGATTTTGCATTTTGATTGAAAATTGATTTTAAATTAAGTACAATTTTCAATTACATCGCTTGCTTCGATAGAATTTGTTGAGTAGAAGTGTTCACAATTCAATTTATTTGCATTTGTTTTCGCAAATTGATTGGGTTTTTAATTTGCACAATGCTCGTAAATTGTCATCGTTTTTGTAAGCACTTTGTTGGATTTATTAATGTTATGGCGAAATTAATTATGTCAGCGTTTTCATTTGTTTGTAATTTCATTTTTATTATGTTTTATTATTATTGTTGCTTGTTATTTGAATAACCTTTTGATGTCATTGTTTGTTTTTTGTTTGATATTGATTTATTTAGTAGCCAGGTATTTGTTTATAATTGACATTTGCATTTTATGCACTGTGCACAAAGGCAAAATACATTTATTTATTTTCTGGCCATTTGTTCGTCCCATTCAAATTGTTGCATACTTTGCGGATACTCTTAATTTGATTTTGCATATATGCTGTTAATTTTTTGTTGCCTACTTTTGTGTGCATTAATTTAATGCATTTCAGCAACATCAACAAGGTATGCTATTTATTTACCCAATCAACCTCTACAATTGGAACACCTAGTAATTAATGTATTTGTTTTAGATTTCAAGAAAACAAAACAAATTATTTTGTTAGCTAGCGCAAGGTCAATGTTGCCTATTTTTTTGGTGTACGTACATATTCACAAATAATATTTATAATATGTGAAGGTTGCGTATATATACATATGTATGTTAATCATTATTAAGTTGATATTCCCAATTATAACTTTATAAAGCAATGTTGCTAGCAACAACAATTCTTTTTTTAAACCCAATATATAAATGTTGCGGTAGCATGTTTGGCAACATATAATCAACGCGTTAAATTGAGTTAAATGCCACCTTAATTTCGAAATGTTCCTAACGATGTTCCGCAACATGTTGCCGAGCGCATTGAAAGAAGTGCGCACTTGAAAAATTAATGAGAGCCACTTGAAGCGCTAATCACATGTAAGTGAAGCACAACCAGCCAGGCTTACCCTCCAGGATGCTAGCCACAAACACACACACACGCACACAAATGCTACTCGAAGGGCTGGGAATTTACGCAGCAACAAACGCACTGGAGGCGGGCCCACAAAAAGGGGGCTGGGTCGCCTGCCAATTGCTTGGGCGTGGAATAAATAAAGCAACTGTTGAGGGTTGCATTTGCAGAATTGCATTGTTCAATTTTTATTTGATAAATCGCACATAATTTGCCGTACAATAGAAGAAACCTTAAGCATAAACACAATTACAATTAATTTTGGTACACTCTAATCTTACTTATATGTAAAACTATATCACACGGCCGCTGGGGCCAAAAGAAATATATAACTTGGCATATATTTCTACTTTCACCTATCGTTCCCTTTGCAGTTCGATAAAAACACCCCCCTCAACCCATAATTTATATGTATATATATATATTGCCATCTAGGCCTCAAAGTTCTTCGCCTGCAGACTCTTCAGGATGCCCAACAGCTGCAGCGTTTCGAGCGGCTCAAAGTCATCCGCGTAGCGCACGGCCGCCGTCTTGACCAGGTCCCGTTCCCGGGGCATGTCCAGCGTCAGTGGCAGCTGCTCCGCCATCACCGAATGGTGCGTGATGAGCGCCTTCAGCGTGCTGAACTGTTTCTTGGCGCCCTTCAGGCTGTACATCTCGTTGCGGCTGCAGTGCACCGGATACGATTTGACCTTCTGCTCCAGCCGGAGGCAGAGCTCGTAGCTGCGCGGCGTGCTGCGACGCAGCAGAAAGCTGCCGGGCGTCGCTGCCTGCAGATGCTGCTGTGCGGCCTTCGCTGTGATGCGCGGCTGATACCAGGCGCACTGCAGCAGCTCCGGCTCCTCGTCCGCCCCATCCTCGTCCTCGTCATCGTCCGTGTTGCAGTTGTAGCGTTGCGCGGCGCGTTTCTTGGGCGTGCCGCGTCGCTTGCTGCCGCTGCCGGCCTCGTTGAGCAGCTGGCAGCAGTCGGAGATGCCCGCATCGGAGTCGTCCTCCTGGTCAGGCGAGGCCTCCTCGCTGCAGCTCGAGTCGCTCGGCTGGCTGCTCTGCCAGCAGTTGAGCGACAGCAGCGACTTTTGCGGCGATTTGTTGCCGTTGCCGGCGCGCTTTGGCGTGCTGCTGTTGCTGCTAATGTTGCTAGTGTTGCTGCAGCAGCAGTCGGCGTCCTCATCGTCCTCCGCGTCTGCCTGGTACGAGGAGTCGAGTAGGTCCTGCTGAAGAAGTATTTTAATTAGTTACGCACAAAGTAAAAAATATCAATTATTTCGTACTTAAAGCCACATTTTTGACTTGATATCTCAGTTAGATTGAAATTTCTATAGTCAAGAGGTTCGAACTTATATCGAGTATCATTTCTTTAGTCCGAGCATTTATGTATTTTAGTAAATTAGTGTTTTCAAACATAAAAAGTCTGACATTGACATTTTCTTGATTCAAGTACAATTTAAACATGAATCAAGTTCGTATAAAATTGAAATTTAAATGTAAAACGTTTTGAAATACGTATTTTTAAACTTGCTTCAAATTCTTATTGTGAGAATAAAACTTTCTTGAAATAAGTAAAAAGCATCTTGAAGTAAGTATTAAGTATTAAGTATATTTAATCTTGTTTCAAGTTCCCATTAGGTTCTCTCGTACTTAAAATATGTACAAATAAAATATTCAACATTACTTAAAACGGGATTAAAAATACTTAACTCAAGAATCTTCTTACTTTCAAGAAAATCTCGATTTAAGTTCTCGCGTTGAGTTCGTAGATTTTTGTATTCATGTTTGACCCACCTCATCGTAGTCGCTGGTGGGCTCCTCGGCCTGCAGGCGCTCCCTCTGCGAGGGTTGCGCAAACAGTTTGCGCTGCAAGAAGTTCTTCATGCTGTCGTAGACTTTGTGCGTGCGGCTCTGCACAGGCTCCTCAACAGCTGTTGTGGTTGTTGTTGTTGCAGTTGTTGTTGTTGCTGTTGGCTGCTTCAGCTTGTTGCTCCATTGTTGGCACTTATTAAAGGCCAAGTCCAGATTTTTGCCTGCATTCGATCCTTTGTACTCGCCGTAGATGTCCGAGTAACTGGGACAATTGATGGCATTGCGTAACTATCGAATAGAAAAGAACAAAACACTGCGATTAGTTTTGGTCAAGTCGGTTGTAAATTTGTTAGCGTGGCGGCTGCTACCTGTATTTTTCAAATAAAAAAAATCTGTGCTCATATTTCACACAAAGTGCGCGCGCTTATGTCAGAGTCTGACACAAAAGGCAACCTCTCTTCCTCTTCCTCTTCTCTTTTGGCCTGATAACACATATAATGCGCATTTTATTTTCACAGTCAACGGCTTTGTTCGCATTTCTCATTTCTCTCTTCTATTGTTTGAAGCGACTCGAGCGTCTGTCGCACGTTTGGTTTGTGCGCTAATGCCGTTGGGTCAGCGTCCTGTGCTGTTATCCTTGTAATGCGCTTGTTCATTGTCCTGTAATTTGCCTGCTTTCATTTGGTTTATTTGCTTTTCATTTGCCCGATAAAATATGCATATGCTTAAGCCCTATCGCCTTCGGGGCGTCCTTAACAAGTTCATCTTTTGTTTTATGACCCGCTTTCTGGTCATATTCGTATGTGTGTGTGTGCGTGTGTGTGTATTAACTGTTCGTTAATAAAATTGATTTTTATTTGCATTTTTCTCAGCAATTGTTAGCTCTTGCTTTAAAAAGCCCTCAACCTAGGTTGCAAGCTACTTATAGCTTGAGGATAAATTTAACAGGCAGTGCATTTATTTGTATAGCTTGAGGATAAATTTAACAGGCAGTGCATTTAATTGTATTTATCATTTGTTGTGCTGGGAAATCCCTGTGTGCATTGAAACACCCCTTTTTGGCACTTGGCACACAATGCGAATCATTCACCTATGCAAAAGTATTCAATAAATACTCAAAAAGTGCGTTCGAGTGTAAGCTGCACTCAAAAATAGGAGAGGGGGCAGAGAGGGAGAGAGAGAGGGAGAAAGGTAGATGACAATGGCACTTCAGCACACACGCACACACACACACACACACACACACACACACATGAGTGTGTATTATAAAATGGTAAAATAATGAGCATTCAATCGAGTGTTTGCCAGGACAATCGAAGTTTCAGGTATACAAAAAAAAAAAAAGAAAGAAGGATGAAAAATGAGTTTATGCGTTAAGCCAAATTGAATTTGATTGAATCGAGCATTGAATAGATTGCCAGCCAGCAGCAGCAACGAGCAGCACTTGATGATGAGTTATGTGCTTTCTTGAGTTTTCACCCTCTGGCTGTTTTTCAGCTCACAGTTTTCAGTTTTCCGATAGGAAATGCAGTGTCTGCATATCCGGCATTGCATCAATTTGCATGTACAATTGAAAATGATGTTGTTGTTGTTGTTGCTGCTGTTGTTGCAGCCAGTGGCCATTAATTGAAAGCCAACAAGCCGTGGCCAACTGTTTGATGTCTTGGCCACGCACGGCCCATAAATAAATCTGTTGAAAGCTGCGGCGTGTAAGAAGCGTTAAAGTTTACCTTTTATCGGCTTAAATCAAACACAATGCGCACAATGCAAACGGACGGACGGACGGACGCACGGAAAACAGGCGTTTAATGCCTCCAAAATAAAAAGAGCGAGAGAAAATACAAAGAAAATTCAAATACATGATTTTTAATTTATGCGAGATAGGCAGGAAAAAAATGTTAATAGAGCAGGCAAAGCCGAACAAAGGCAGACAGTAGTGGCCAAAAAAAGGTGTTAGGACCAACTTTAGCTACCCTGTAAAAAGTTGACATTTATTTTAAAAGGGTGTATTGCTGTTGGGACATATATTTCAAATAGAAATAATGAAGCAGCTTAAAAAATGTAAGGCATAGAAAGTGTATATTGATATATATGTACATATATATTATTATTAAATATTAAATAATTTTATATAGTAAAGGGTTCTACAAGGCATCTTCTAGTCGTGCACTCTTCGATTCGAGCACTCTTGTTTTTCTCGCCGTGTGCGTGTTAATGCAATAATGATAGGTCTGGATTAGAGAGCATCTTAACGTTTGTTGGCGTTGATCCTGGCCTGCGGAAAGGTAACTCTAATTGATGATTGAGGCATGGCCAACACAGAACGGGGCCCTGGCATTGTTTGGCCAGCGAGGTGTTAGCATATTTTTGTAATCAAAAATGTGCTACAATAAAAACGAACCAGGTAACAGAACTGAGCACCTTTAGGCCAGCTGACAAGAACACTGACAATAGAGCTACCCGGGGCACCTTTTACCTTTTTCCTATATGCATCATTCGCACTGGCCTGGAAAAACAGTTGTTAGTTTTCCATTTATTGTGCATTTAGAGCGCTAGACGAAATTAGTTGAAGTGGACGCGGCATGAGTTGCGCCTTTGGAGAGCTCTCCTCTGATGAATTTATTGAAATGTTGCCTTTTGTGCAATGAAGGTTCCTCTTCTTCTCAGTCTTATTGCCTGACAGCACATACCCTGGGCAAAAGCCACTTGAGCGGCATATGCACAAATTTCATGCTGAAAAATCAAACAGCTGCTGAAGTGGCTCACTGAAACATTTAAAAAGAAAACCCACCCTACACAAGACAGCAACAACAACAACAACAACCCACACGCAAGGCCAATCAGTGGCCAAAGCTGGAAAACCGCAAGAACCCAATTTATAGAACCCAAAGTTGTGCATACACAAATATTATTTGTGTATGGTCTTGTTGTTCTAAATTCAAAAGGTTTTTGTTTTTAATTGCCAAGTACTTATTGTTCTTGAATTATTATTATTGATTATTGTATCTTAAAATGAATTCTAGTTTACCAAAGTTTAGCCTTCAGACTGTATTGCGCTTAAATATTCAGGATTTCAACATTTTTTTTGTTCGAAAAAAATTGCATACTTTCAATATAAATATAGTATATATTGGATTGAGTAATGTATGTTTTAAAAATTGAGTCACAATATTTTGTTCTTAAAGTTGCAACCATATTTTATTTTTAAACATTCATTCCTAGAACATTTAAATACTTCTCCAAATGCAAAAAATTAAACTTGCTTACTTTTAGCGTAAAATGTTTTTAATCAAAATATTAGATTGAAAAGTTTCAAAAATAACAAAATATTTGCTTTGCATAAGCACAAAATACTTTTTACAAGAATTTTTTGACTGTGTGAATAATTTTTTTTATTTTGATTACAGAGATATTAAAGATTTGTATCGATAAATTTGAAAATGAAATAAAAATTTATTTTTCAGACTAGAAATTTCAACCTTGGCTAAATTTGATAAACGTTGCCACTTAAAACACAAACCAAAAAAACATAAGTGAAAAAAGCAAAATTAAATATATCTATGTTATCTGTGGCATGTCAGCAATGTTCAGATACAACTGTAAATTAGTAATATGCTACAAACTTGGCTATTAGAATATTTGAATGGCATTTCGTTTCGTGTGCTGCCAGGCTAATTTGACAGTTTTATGCCACACACTAACACACACACGCACGCACACACGTGTCTTTGGGGGCTTTCAAAATGTCAGAGCGAGATATATTTATATGGAACTGCGTCTAGTTTATGACATTTTAGAACACGCGTCTGTCTGTCCCGCGGCGCATTTGAAAATTTATGAACTCAGTTTTTTTGGAGGCTACTTCTTACCAGCTCCATAGATACCTTACTCTATATACATATTTATTTACATATATGCTTGTGTGTGTGTGTGTGCCCCAAATATCATAAAATGATTTTAACATTTCTTTTTTCACTAATTTCGTTTTATGCCGAGCTCAAAATGTAAAATGTTTATAGTTTATAGTTTCTGGCTGGGTTAGTTTTGATATTCTGTCTGTCTGTCTGTCCGGCTGTCTGTCTATCTAGCCATAGCTGCTGCTGTTGCAATTAGCGTCACATTCGCTGGAAAATCCATTGTTTGGACACATGTGGCATGTGGCATGTGGCATTATTGTGTGCTCTTTATAGTCGGTTTTTTAACGCCGTTCAACACGTTCTTTTTTATTTTATATGTTTTCTGTTGGCTTTTTTTATAGGTGTAAAAAATGGGGTCATATCAAACGCTTTTCGAATTGAGCTGTTTTTTTTTATGGGAATAAAGAAAACAACATTTTTTCTTGATGAGTTTATTAAATGCAAATTACAATTTTTGAAATTCTTTTTAATTGCATTTTATGGGCATTTGTTGTGGTTGTTGTTTTTATTTATGTGGGCATGTTTGTATGTTTGAAGAGATGATTCTTTGTTCCAGACTCAAGTGCCAGATGGAGATATGCAGATGCGTCTAGTGCATTGAACTTGAGAACTGTTTGGGAATGAACAACTTGCTGGTGGGTATTGAAAAAGGCATTTTATAGCTTATAGAGTAGAGGTATTGCTCATATAAAGGGTGTTTTGGGGTAGTTTGCAGCTCAACAACACTTAGTTTAGCCAGAAGTTGTTTTTTTTTTGTTCTTAAGCATTTTAAACTGTGTCTAGCCGCTTTTATTGTTGGCTAACTGGTTAGGCATGCAAACAATTTAAATACCCTTGCTGGGGGTGTTCTTATTATGTCAGCAAGTGTGTAGTTAATTTTTGTGTTCTAAGATATGTTAATTAAACTCCAAAAGAGCATTCATTTTAATAAGCTCTCAATAAATATAAAAAAGAAAATAATTTTAAAGTAAACTTTGTCTATATCCCAAGATATTTTAGCCAAACTTTACAGTCATAAGCTAAATATAATATCAGTTAACTTTATTATAAAGTTTCCATAGCAAATATCTCTTAAAAATTGTGTTGTTCGAAATTTACAAAATGAAAGCTATGCATATAATAATATCGTGTATAGTCAAGGGTATTTAAGCCCTCGGCACCCAAAAAAAAAAATAAAAGAAAGAAGAAAACTCTACTTTCCAGTAGTCTTCTTGTTGTTGTTTTCTAATGCACACAAATCCTTGTGGAAGCCATATGAAACTCAAACAGCTCAACGGACGCGGCTCGACACATGACGAGAGCTGATGATAACGATGATGTTGCCTGTTGTCGCTGCTACATGTTGCACATGCCTTGTTGTTGTTGTGGTTGGTGTGGTTGTTGTTGTTGTCATGTTGTTGGCTAGACGAAAGCGAACCAACAACCCAAACTATTTGTTAGCTGACCAGGCGGGCTTTGTGTTGATTAGGAGCGGGAATTGCCGTGGCCGTTGAAAGCTTTTCTGTTTCTTTTTTGCATATTTGCATTACATTTTCCTGGCGTGGCATGTGGCAATCACGAAAAGCAAAAAAATAAAAAAATGAATAAATAAACCCGAAGAGTGCACAGCGAAAATTTATATTGAGTCGAGCGTAAAAATAACAATGCAGACGGGCAGACGGCATGAAAATAAGTGAAATTGTTGTTTACTCAAAACGACGGGGCAGTCACCGAACTAGGGGCATGATAGGAGGGCGGGGGCGGAGGGGGCTGCCGGTGCAATATGGAGCATAAATTACAACAATGCATGCAATGCGCCGCCGCCAATGTGGCCGTCGCCAGCCATTTAATTATGCTCATCAATTTGCAGTCAAAGCTAAAGCTGAAGCAAGCTGCTGCTGCTTTTGTTGCTTCTGTTGCTGCTGCTGTTGCAGTAGCACTTGCATTTGCCCATAAATCTTAACGAGGCCTGCACTTCGGTTGCCTTTCGCTTTTATGGAAATTGTAAATTAAATGCACTTAAAAGCGGCGCAATTAATTTTTATTTTCAAAGCAGCCTACTTAGAAATCAAAATCAAAATTCAAATCCAAATCCAAAAAAAAAATATTGTGAACATAGGCTTGACATGTGTAGCAGCATGTTTAAAGATTATTTATAAACAAGTGTATATATATAGATGTGCATGCATGTGCACACATTAATCATTGCCCTTGAAAGGCTGCATATCTTGAAAGGGACACATACAAATGCATGTTTTTAAGAAGAGTTGTGTTCGTGTCCTGCTTTCTTTCGTGTCACGAGCTGGCACTATTTAACACGACGTGTTCGTGCTAGCAAAAAATCAAATTTCGGCTAATCAAAATGTGAAAAGCTAAAACTAATTCAGAGCTATATTAATTAAAATATTAAAATAAATAATCATTCAATGTTGAAGCTACAGTCAAAGTTAAAACTAAGAATTTTGTACCTAATTTCTATCTCAAGTATATTAATTTTTTTGTTCAAAAATCTTCTTAAACACTTTTAAAACAAGTACTACGATTACTATTTAGGATCCATCTAGGACTTAGTTTTCAAATGATATTTTTTATGAGGCGTAATAACAATATTTGATTAATATTTTAATTACAAAACATATCATGAAAATATATTAAAAAACGTGTCCTGTTTCTGATATGTTTTGAACCTGCCTATTTTAATATTTTACTTCGTGTTCGTTATATATTAAAATAATTTAACACGCGCTCATCTCTAAAACCGAACGTGCATTAAAATGCCTTCGGATTTTAATGCTCAGCTCATTGCTGCTAATCGTTTGCCCAAAAGACTTTGATTTAAATTTAGAAACAGCTCATAGAAAATTATGAGCAGTGCATTAAGGAGGAGGCAGCCACTTAGGACTGGTGTCGAAGCGCCTCCAAAGAGGGGGCAGATGAACCAGAAGAGAAACCCTATTAGCCGGACAGACAGACAGACGCGGCGCTTTGTCTGTTTGTCAATTTTCTGTTTGCTGTTTCGCGAGCAAATTACATTTTATTTTTTAGCAAGAAAAAGGAAGAAAAAAACCGAGTCTGAAAGGCAGAGAAAAAGTCTTTATCTTCGCTTAATTGTTTTAGATTTTAATCTGGCAATATGGTCGCAGCACTTGGCCCGACGACATATGTTTGAGTTTTGGGTTCGCTGTTGCTAACATTTGTATGACAACTTTATTAGTTTTGTTTCGAGTGTGTGTGTGAGTGTGTGTGTGTGTGAGTGTGTGTGCACTTTGTCTGCAGTTTGTTGCCTTATCGTTTTGACCCGCGTTGCTTCAAGTGAACAAAAAAACCTAATTGAAAACGTTTGTCAGCGACTGTAAACAGACGTCTCCTCTTCCCCCCCTCCCTCTCTTTCCCTGGTTTGTCTTGCCAATAAATGTTTTTGTCTAGCATTTTTCGGCGCGTTCTCTGATAACGGATGCAATGGCGACGGCGGACGGACGCGTCGAAGTTGGTGGCATGTGGTAATCACAGCCAAAGGTGACGAACGATTTATGCCCCATAGACGTGCCTTTATACGAAATAGAAGTTTCGGCTTTACGAAAGATCTAAGGGATTTTGAGGTTGCCTGTATTATGTGTGGTAAGGTTCCAAAAATAGAGTTGGATACGAAAGAAATCCAAGAAAGCAAAGGAAATAGATTGTCCATAACTTAAAAGAATTGAGTAGATATACTTGAGAGAATAATTAAACACTAGATATCTAGAAAAATTAAAAGAATCGATTTTATGTGCTTACAAATATTTGATTTTAAGTCGATGCCTTAATTACAAATTAAAGTTTACGTTTTTAAATGGAAATTTTCATTGATTCTTTTTATGAATGCCCAGAAAGAAGTAAAAACTTTCAAGAATCAAGTATTAATTATTGTAAATATTAAATAGATAGTTTTTAATAATCAAAAGAAACGAATTTTTTTGAGGAATATACTGACAAAAGGCGTAGGAAAAATTCATATATAGAGAGCACCTAACATCTAGAATTTTAATTGATGCACGAATCGAATATTTTATTGAGTTTACTTTGCAAATAGAATGGGAGTAATAAAAGTATCTATGCATTCATTAGAGGAATTAATTAAACGTTAAAAATAGTATTTCATTGTTGAATAGTGTAGTTCTAGTTTCTGCACAAAAACAAGGCAAATAGTTTGCTTTTTGCAATGCTCAGCGGTCAAGATGATCTATTCTTTTGAGAAGCTTGTTCAAATATTTCACGCCTGGTGCTTCCAGTAAACTCAATTCCCGCAGCGCAAGTACTAGAAGAAGAAGAAGAAGAAGACACGCCCACTGCTACAGCAGCAGCAGCAGCAGCGAGAAGACAATCCTTTTGGGAGGAGCTCAAATAACACCTACTACAAAAATATTTTCATAGATCAAAACAATAAGAAAATAAGAAGCAGAAAAAACCAGAAAGAGCTGGCAGACAAAGAGAGATAAAGTGCCGTGACCAGAGACCCGGAGACGGGTGTCAATTCCCGTGAAAAATGACAAGAGACAGCGGAACAATAATGATGAAAATGCTGATGATAAATGCACAGCAAAGAGCAATGATAAAAGATGGCAGAAGGCAGAAGGCAAAACGCAAACTGTCATTCAGTTTAAAATTACAAAACTTTTTGTTGTTGTTGTTTAGCCTCAACTCGCATTTGAAACTGCTGCAAGTCAAGTTGGGTTATCTGCTGCCTCAGCAGATTTGGCTGGGAATTTCAGGTAGCTGCTGTTGGCTTAATTAAGGCATTTGACTAATCAGCTTTGGCATCGATTCTCTGTTGACGTGGGCGCACTTTAACTGAGTTTCCCGACTAACGGCACCCAGACGTCGCCATTTGCCCGATAAAGCCTAGTTAGCGCTTATCGCCGATCAAACATAAATACAAATACAAAATACACAAAATACAAATAACATATGCTTCAAATGCATTTAGCCGCAATCAATCATTATCTTTATGACTCTCAACATATGTTTGTCCAGCTTTGATTTATACATATGTATATATACATATATATATATTTGATCAAAATCTGTGCATTTTATTGTACTAATCGATCCCACTGATTATTTTTTTTTGGTTTCTATTTGCTGGCTTGATTTAGTTCTTATGCAAATCATATTTGCTTGATTACATTTGATTTAGTGCTCGGTCTGATTTACATCGACAGTTGAGTTTATTATGTTTTGTTGTTGTTGTTGTTGTTGTTGTCTCTCGTATCTCTGACACTAAATCATTTTAATTGTTGTCGTTCGTGTTTCGAATTCTCATTGCAATGCCCCTCTTCCCACCCTCCCTTCCCCCCACACCCATTTGTTGTTTGGGTGCGTGTTGTGTTTTTTTCTCTGGTACGTGGGATTTGTGGAGATTACTCATGTGCGTGTTGTGGGTGGAAGTTGTGGGCTCTCTCACTTTGCATATCAAAAGTTGGGGGCACAATTGTTATCTATAGTCAAAAAGGTGTTGCGAGTATCTGGTTTTTTTTTTTGACCTATCATCTGCATTCTGCATAAATTATGCAGTTGAATGGGCAATTGTGAAAAATTACTTTGGAGTTGTGTTTATTAAATATACAATAGCAGGAATTGTTATAAATATTATAGATTTAAATTGTATGTATTAATGCTAAATTTAATGCTATCTTTACTTTCTTTTTCTCGCTGATCATAAACTGATTATTTTCTAGTATCAGGTTTTTGATGCAATTTGATGCCATAATACTGTCAGTGACACATTGTCCTTTAATTATTTATCTAATACTGTTAAACTGATATTTTTCATCTGAACTTTAACCCTTTTATCATATTTGGTAGTGCTTCATCTGAACTCATATCCCATAAGTATAATTATAATCTTAACTCATATTTCCTTCGTCGACTTAAATTTAAATTTCAGCTCATATCTCTTTTCGTATATACATATAAATAATTTAATCTCAGCTCATATCCCCTTATCCCCCGTCATAGTCTCACAGTTTGAAATCCCAACAGAAATCCCGTTCACACTTACCATTTTTGCCTTATCGTGCGTCTTCTTTTGTGTATCCTTTTTGCGTTTATTAACACTTTCCGTGGCGCCAAAGCGATTGTATTGGAACAGACGACCCATTTTCGCGCTCTTCTGTTTACACACTTTAAATAAACAAAGTTGTTGAAAATTGTTGCTACTGCTGCTGCTGCTGTTGTTCGTGTTGTTCTTGTTGCTGTTGGCTTTTCACAATATCACGTCACTGGCACACAATATGCAAAAGTTATCGGAAACAGACGCGCCCGCTCGTTATATCGCGAAACTTATTGCGTTCTTTTGGGGCGAACAAAATAAACGGCGCTTCAAGTGTTCAATAACGCAGCATGAACGAGACGAGACGAGTCGATATGGAATCAAAGTTCGAAAACACCGAAATCGAAATTTGAAGACCGGGCAACGGGAGCGATGCGATTGCTAGCGATCGGTGCGACGTGCGCAGAGGGAATGATGGGCCACAACTGAATGCATTCGAAAAAATACAACGGCAAATGAGCACGACTGAGCGCGCGACAGAGGCAGAGGCAGAGACGGAGACGGAGACAGAGGCAGCGAGAGCGGCAGAAGCAGAGGCAAAGCAACAGCCAGCAATAACAGCAACAACAAACACGGCTGAGGGGCGACCGAGCAGCGGCAGCGGCAGAGATACAAATTTCATGTCAGGGCGGCAGCGGCGACGGTGACGGCAGCAGCGACGTCGATGGTCGTTGTTCATGCAATGCTGACGCTGCCGCAGCATTTACCGCTAGCTCACTTTGTGTCGCCGTGTATGTGTGTGTGTGTGTGTTTTGAGTAGAACACACACACACACACAGAGAGACAGCTAGAACTAAAGAAACGCTAACCAACTCACACACACCGATAAACTCACTCACAGAGCTAGAACGAAGAGGGCTGCTGAAAAATAGAAGCAAAAAAACCACTCAACAAAAAGCGAAATGAGAAAAATTTACTACGACGAATGTACACTGAAAAAAGGGAACTAGCAAACTTCTGTTTTGGGCAGGCAGCAAATGAATGGAAATGAGTGCTCGAGGGTCGAGTACTCCGAACTGCAAACTGCAAACTGCGGACTCTGATTCTGATTCTGGTTCTGAGTTACTGACGAACTGACGCACTGACAAACTGACAAACGGACGCTCTGAAGGGTAGTTCAGCTGACTCGTCAACAAGTTGAGTGTATTGTCGGTGGGGGTGGGTTCGGGCTGGCAGCGCTCATTCAACTTTCGAATACCGCGCTGAGTCCATTCGTTTTGCATTCATTTGACCAAACCAAACCAAACGTCGTCTGTGCGGACTTTTCATTTTCAGCTAGCGGAGCTACGAGTTACGACTATTGAGGCCTGTTTACATGTCTGCCTCTATCGCTAGTTCTATCTCACTCCCACTCGCCCCATCTCTGTCTCTGTGCATGTGCTCCACATTTTTCACTACTTCATTTGCCTGCTGCACATTTCATTTCGCCTTTTTGCCTATTTGCTTAACGTACTCGCTTGTTGTTGTTGTTGTTGCTGCTGGTGCTGTTGTTGTTGCTGTTCTACTTGTTGTTGCTGCCCAAAACCAACCCACTTGCCCCCACATGGTAATGCTGCATCAGCCTTTTTTATTTTTGTAGTTTCGAAACTTTTCTTCTTGATTTTGTTTCTTTTTTTTTTGCCTGAGCATAAAATAAACACAAAAACTTTGCAGTCTCATCCAGGATGCTTTTTGGTGCCTCTCTCTCTTTTACCACCTACCACCTACCCCCTCCCCCTAGCCCTATACTGGATGTGTCCGTAATTATCATTATCCCTTTGCTGCTCGTTTTGTGCTTTTCATTTCGCTGTTTATACGGCCAACTATGCCACTTTAATTGAAGTCAATTTTTTCTACTTTGCGGCTGCTTGTGGCAGGCAGCCAAGCCAGGCAGCCATTTCTGCCACAATTTGTTGCAAGCGCGCCATGGCATCATTTTCATTGAAAATTATTTCTGCAACTTATTAGCACCTCCGGAAATTATGAGTTTCGGTGTGGCATTCAAGTTTTTGTGGCTTGTTTACGATCCTTGCCGCATTTTTAATTGAGTTGCCGGCTCGCCATCTGACTGCAGGCCAAAGTGGATCTGGGGGCCAAGTTGCAGTGGCAGCATTGCCAGGTGGCAGGTGGCAGGTGGCAAGTGGCAGCTGCAGAGGTTGAGCGAAGCTTTGTTGCTTAATTAGCTCAACGGAATGGATAAGGACATGGGCAGCACTTTGTTGAATGCCACTGCCACTGGCCAGGCCAGAGGCTGGTATGTAAACGTTGTGGTTAGTGGCAAGTGGCAACAGGATGTGCTTAATTGAAACACATTTTGCACAATTTATGAAAGTGTACACGACTTGGATTTGTCGAAGCAGCAGTTGCTGCAAAGGTAACTCAATTAAAGTTCGCAACAAGAGATTTAAATTTGCAATTTTCAAAGAACAAAAAGAGAACTTAATGAACTTAAGATTCAACTCTACACAATGTTATAAAGTGCATATATTCTGAGTAGGTTAGTTTGTGTAAAACTACTATCAATTATAGTCTATTAATAGGTAGACAAATAGTAAGGTATAATATAAATATAACGAATTTCAGGCAAACAAGAAAATAAGCAAAGATACGTCTGTAAAAAGTAGCTTAAACTATCAAAAATATAAAATTGTATCCAACACTACTTTTAGATAATTCATAGATATAATGTACATATAACATATTATATATATAAATATATATAAGAAAATTTTAAAAATATGTTCTTAACATTTTCAAACTGATATCCAAAAATTCAATTATTAGTAGTAAAATATTAATAACCACAGTGAGAATAAAGTGAATATATAAAGTGTAGTTATTCCTAATAAAAGGAAACTTCTTTTAAAGAGGCTAAAACTATTTAAATATACAAAACAGAGAGCAGCAGAGAAGACAATTAGGATTGGAGATCACTTTTATTACTAGCTATGCAAATAAATTTATTAGATGTATAAAGATAGTATTCCTATCTTTATTTCTGTCTAATTTTGCTTAGATATTTGTATTTATATACATCTAATATTCAACTCCAAAATTAAGTACAGTTCAGCTTCTCTTAAAACACTTTTTTACCAACACATTTTCACTTATTTCAAGCAGCTGTTTTCCGTTT
Organism: Drosophila nigromelanica; assembly: GCA_004149465.1. NCBI lineage: Eukaryota > Metazoa > Arthropoda > Insecta > Diptera > Drosophilidae > Drosophila > Drosophila nigromelanica. Next base: position 21,829 of record SCDS01000682.1, read on the forward strand.
AAGCTTTAAATATGTCCTTTCTTTGCGATAAGACCATAACTCCTTCAGCTTATTATTAATCCATTAAATTGTTGCCTTTCAGCTGCTGCCAGCCAAACAAAGGATACAAAAAAAAATAAAAAACCGGGAAATACAAATTGGGGTAAGTGTATTTTAAACAGTCAAAATATTATATTATAGCACTTATTTTGCACCCTCTACAATTTTTTTTTTGTTTTTTTTTTGATGGCTGCAACGCCCTCTCGACCAAACAAAGGGAAATAATCAATGCTAACTGGCATTTGGCGAAATATGCTGCCAAATCTGAGCGCTAAACCTCTGCTTATAATTAGATTATGACATTAATAAGTCGCTTTAACAAATGTTCAAATTTGCCACCCCCAAATAACAGAGTTTTATTCTATATTTTTTTTTTTTGGCAACAGTTGCGAAAATTGAATTTGTGCAGCGTTTAATATATTGCAGCTATCAATGGGAAAAGCATTTTCACGACATTCAAGTGCCATTCATAAATCAAGTTGCAACCCCTTGTAGAGTCACACGAGTAGATGTGGCAGCACTTTGGTTGCATTTACCTCATGTGCCACAAATTCAATTTCATTACATAAAAAGCTTTTCTTCACAGTTTTTCCTTTTGCCTCTTTGTCATTTGCTTGTTGGCCTTTTACGTTGATTTCGACAAATTGTTTGCCAGACAATTGCATAAATTCGATTTTTGATTTTCTCTTTACTTATTTTTACTTTTATTTTTTTTGCCAGCTGTACTTTCCCCAACCCCTGAAGTGCACTTAATGTTTGTCAATTATTTGCAGTAATTTGCAATATTTCTAAACGCTTTCTGGGATTTCCATTGAGAGCTACCCTAAATTGTTTTTAATGGCCATTTGCACTTACACATGGCTGTTGGCAGCATCGGTTTCAGTTCCCAGTTTCCAGTTTCCCGCCCCCCACCCTCCTCCCTCATGCTGGCTCTCTAATGGCTTCATCATCAACTTTTCCTTCCCATATAAATGGCCTACAAGCACTCTCCATGTGTTTGGGCTTGTTTTTGGTTTTATTTAATTTATGGCCTCAAATAAATGTTATTTATTTGCCTTTAAAAATCGACACAACTAAACAAATACCAAGTTAGATCAGTTCGCTGGTAACTCGAGAACTAGTGCGGGAGAAGCGGTACTTCTTCTCAGTCAGTATTGGAAATTAATTTTCCCATAGTTGTAGACCATTAGGCGCTCGCTGGGGGTGCCGCAAGTGTTAAAAATGTAGTTAAATCGATTCTCCAACAACAATTTGTTTGCTGAAAATGCATAAAACTAGCCACAGGCCCCAGTTAAAAGAAATAAAAGCAATAGATAAAGAAAAGACTCCAACAAATCTCAAAACTCAACTCATTTTCATTTTCAGTCTTTCTCTATTTCATTCATGAAAAGTGGCCCGCGGTGTTTTTGTCTCGAGTTGTTTTTCTATATTTTTATACTCGTTCACAAAGTGAATAGAGTTTATGCAATGTTCGTGTTGCTGTCCGTTTTGGAATATATACTCGAGATAATAACCGTCGGATGAAGTGTTAAAATTCGGATCCATAGCTCTCATATCGGAAACGCCCATAACTTTCTTTAAAGTGATCCGATTTTCATGTTTGATGGCTCTATGATCATGATTATTCATTTAGATACATTCTACATATAAAATATATGCATTTTTGAAAATACAATTTTTTGAAATTTTTTGACAAAAAATTCATGTACTCCCCCCTTACTAATTTTCGACAAAAATGTTTTCAAAATTTAGAATTGCGTTTTTCTACTTTTAATCGATTGTGGTTGTCATAATTAGTAAAAAAAACATTTAAATCGATTCTGAGTGTGTCAAATTTTTGGTCAAAAATCATGCTAAAATTCACAAAAACTTTGACATGTAAAGTTCTCGAACCCATAGCTCCCATAGCTCACAGTCCCTTTTTCTTTGTCAAAACTAAACCGATTTTTATGTTTGATGACATATTTTTTTTTGGTTTACTCTCTAAATTGATTCTGTACCAATAATGCTGTGGTAAACATTTTGTTACTGCACTGTTAAAGAGTATTTCGCTATGGGTTACACCCGACTGCAGTGTTATTACTTGTTTTCCTACTTTTATCTCCCCAAACTGTGTTGTCTCAAGTGACTGCAGCAATTATGTTTATAAATGATTTGTTGGGGTGGTCTGGCCGGTTCTAGTTCTCAGCTGGTAATCCTTCATTTCGTATGCATTCAAATAGGCCATAAATAGTTGAAGAATTATGTGTGAAAGCATTAAAATTTACTTTAATTTCTGTCAAAGCCTTTAGGGGCAATGAAACCGCATAGGTTTTTGTCTTTACAGTACCATAGAAACCATATAGAGATGGTGTTCGATGTGTTGCCGGCAGCTACTTTGGCTTTTCATTTTGGAATTTTAGTTTATGACTGGCGGCAAGTTCAACAGATTTTTTAATTGCTGCGCTGCGTTTCGTTTATGTTTTCCAATGTTTTTTTTTTCTGTTTTTGTTTTTGTTATATTTTTTTTGTTGGACCGCCTCGTATCATAAATCATTTTGTGCTGCACGAAAACCATCAAAATTATGTTTATGCATCTAAGGGCGTGCATATTTTAAACAATTTTTAGCGTTTTGCTTTGATTTATTTCCTATTTTTGTATGATTAACAAAAAAAAAGTTGTTGTTGCTTACCAATAAAAACAAACATATTTATAAACATTTCAAAGGGGATTTCAAATAGTTCAATGTACTTATCGTCTGCGGCATTAAATTGTCTGTACATAATTCTATTTGACTTGCCACAGAATTTTCATCAAATTGAAGACTTTTTGTTTATTGAACATTTCACTATCTATAAGTCATTTATCAACAGGCGACAGCGACTCTATAAGAAAATAGTTAACACAATTTCACATTTTTCGACATTTTCCCATCAAGTTTTGGGGGAGGCGGAGAAACGCCCTATTTTATTTTTTTTGTGAAGCTTCAGCTTGAAGAGGCGCCCGTTGCATTTGAATTTCTCACACGTTACGTTACATATCAAATATTTATATGCCCCCACAGTTTGTTGTTTTTATTTTTTTTTCTCTTCTGCCCGATAACGCCCACATTAACAAGAACTTTGAATTTGAACTGAACATGTACAGCAATAATAAAAACGATTTTCCAGCGGCACAAACAATTATATATGATGCATAAATTAGCCATAGACCCGGACTTGAATAACTAATTTCCTGTACGGCAATTACTAAAAAAACAGAAAATAAAAGAACTACTGCATAAGTAACTACCCAGGGCACATGCATGGAAATTAGTTCTCTTTTATTTAATTCGAGGCAGGCGCTGAATGCACTCCAAATGAGTTTCGAGGGGGGCTTTGTTAATGCCATGCATGATACATTTAAACGCTGGAAAAACGGACAAACGGGCAAATGGAAAAACCTCCATTAAAAAAACGTGACAAAATGCGAGCTCGATAGCATAAGTGTGACCCTATATTGCCACAAACCACAAAGCGCGAAGTGCTTGATAAGGTGCAACACGAACCGAGATCTCGTTGCAGGGTTCATTTTGGTTTTTTTTTTTTTTGAATTTTGTTTTTTATTTGGGGTGGGGCAGGGATGCATTGTTGTTGGTAGTTTTTATTTACGTTCCTACTTCAAAAAGACAAATAAATCGTAATTGGCGTGCGAGGGGTTTCTTTTATATATATATATATATACATATATATAAATGTACTATCTGTGATAGAGCGCCGCATCGTGTTGTATTTTTATGTTCATGCTCATTAAATGAAAAGCCGAAAACCCGAAAAGATGAAAATAGGTAACATGAACAAACGCGTAGCGTGAAAAAACCCCGAAAAAGCGGAAAATCAATGTGCCCGACGTTTGCGGTTGTTGAAACCGAAACGGAAGTGCGTCGGGTTATCGCCACTGGAAAATCAATCGCGATAAGGCGGCGCTGATAGGGTCGCCACGGTGCTGCTGAAGGTGCTGCTGCAGCTGAGAAATCTGCAGCAAGCAGCTGTCGGAAAATACACCAACGGATTTTCGCGATAAGACGAGAAATAAACGACAAGATTTGAACTGTGTGAATAAATATGTATGTGGCAGAGAGATGATTCAAGTCCAGCATAAGTATTTATTATATAAATGTCAAACAAGCTGCGGGCATTGTCTTTGTCCCAAAAATTGACTTGAGTTTCACATCTTTCACACTCACTCTGCTCATTACCACGGGAAACTGTTGGTGACCCATTTTCCGAGCAGCAGCCCTCAGAAAATCCTCTCCAAGATTAATGAACTACAAAACAGGCACACAAATCATGTGTAATAGCTGCCAGACGGCTGAGAGGCTTTTGGGTGTCTGGAACAAATGTGTGACAATTTCTCAATAAAGGATGCGGCAGGCAACGCCCCCACTCCCCCCCCCCCCCCCCCCCCACCCAACAAAAC